>ML821837.1:31888-76789 GCA_009831015.1 Picea engelmannii | reverse complement strand
GTGCATTTCTCCAAATTGGCACACAACTTGTGTTGCCGCAGTGTTTGGAGGACCTGTCGGATATGGTGGAGGTGCTCTTCCCAAGTATGGCTAAAGATCAGAATGTCATCCAAGTACACCACTACAAATGAGTTGGTGAATGGTCGCAGGATGTCGTCCATTAGCCTCATGAAGGTTGCAGGGGCATTCGTCAACCTGACAGGCATGACCAACCATTCGAAAAGGCCCTCCTTGGATTTGAATGCAGTCTTCCACACATCAGAAGGTTTGATTGGTACCTGGTGATACCCAAACTTCAAGTCGATCCTGCTGAAATATTTTTCCCCCTTGAGTTGGTCCAGAAGGTCATCAATCCATGGGATCAGGTACTTATTCCGAACAGTGATCTTGGTCAGTGCCTGATAGTCAATGCAGAGTCTCCAAGTCCCATCCTTCTTCTGCACCAATATGATCGGGCTCCCATAGGGTGATGAACTCGACGGGATGTGACCTTTCTGCAACAACTCATGAATCTACCTCTTGATTTCATCATTCTCCAGGATAGAGCGCCAATAGATGGGTCCATTGGGCAATGGTGTACCTGGGGTCAGATCGATGGGGTGCTTGACCTGGCAGTGTAGAGGCACCCCTGTGGGGGAGGTGAAGATGTCCTCGTACTCCTCCACTACCTTATCCATCTGTTGTTTTTGTGCAGTGGGGCCTTGTCTGGAGGTCATGGCCACAGTCTTCCTCTTTCCCTGAGGGTGGATCATCAGGAAAACAAATTTCCTAGTTTGGGAAATGAGCTTACTGCATTTTTTTGCAGTAACCAAAGAGATGGTGGTAGGTGGTGCTATCTCCAGTATCATGTACAGCTTATTGCCCAAAGCGATAATAACAGCACAAGGCCTAGATTCATACACAACATGTCGCTTCCACAAGTACGGTTGGCCTAATAATACATCAGATACATCAAGAGGAGCAATGTCACATAATACCTCATCCGTGAAGGGCTTGATGCTGTAGGGAAGGCGACATTGTCGACTGACGCGGAGGTCTCGTCCTTTGTGCAGCCACCCGATGGTGTATGGTTGTGGGTGTGCTGTGGTCAGCAAGCCCAACCGCTTCATGACCTCTACCGATATGAGGTTCTTCTGGCTCCCGCTGTCGACAATGATCTGCAACGGGGAACCCTCTACCCACATCTTGGAATGGAAGAGACACTTTGCCTCCTCTGGATCTTTTGGTTCCTCCTTCTGGATCTTCATGGTGGAAACGATGGCATTGGGCTCCGCATCGATAATCTGCTTCCCCCTATCATTCCCCTTGTCAAGTTTTGATTCAGAGTCAGAGCATGCATCCGATTCAGAAGCCTTCAACTCGACTACCAGTAACTGCTTGGCCCGACACTCACTTGTGTTGTGAGTGGAGCTCTTATGGAAATCACACCACTTCCCCGTGTCACTTTTTGGCTTCATGGTGTTGTTCTTTGCTTGTGGATTTGGCGGGTTGTCCTGGGCTAGCCTGCCTTGGCTTGGTCCTTTGTTTTGAGGTTTGGGAGTACCTTTCCCGTGCTTCTATTTTGCAGACCCAAAGTCTCGCTTCTTTTGTTTGAACTTCTGCTCAATCTTGGCAGCATATCGGTATGCCACACCAAGTGAGGAGATGTCAAGGAACTCCATTTCCTCCTGAATGTATATGTGCAGAAAACTGTGGTAATTTAACACCAAATGTTTCTCTCAATCTTTGATACCCAACTTTGTGCGTAGGGTATGAAACAAATTCGTCATCTCATGCACATCTTGGTCCCTTTGCTGCCGCAACGTAGTCCATTGTATGTATTTGTCCTCATAGCTCCCCACGGGATAATATTGCTCCTTGATGGCGTCTCGGAAAGAATTCCAAGTGGATGTAGTCGAGAACAAAGAGGGTTCTCCCTCGCCCTCTTGCTCCGAGTAGGTTTCCCACCAGTCCTTGACATGGGGGGCGACTTTGAGGAGTGCGAAAATAATATTTTCTCGATCGAAAAAGTCATGAACCAAGAAATATCCTTCTAACAGATTCAACCATCTATCTATGGCATTTGCATCTATTTGTCTGTCAAATATGGGAATGTCAAAGTTTACTTGTACCTTAAAAGGAGTGGCACCTCCAAAGTGGCTTCTGGATGTCGATGCACCGCCAGTCGGAATCCGTTGAAGAATCTGGGCAAAGTTGTCCATCATCGCGTTCCTTTGTTTCTCGAGGGCCTCCTCAAGCAACATTTTGATAGGATATCCTTCTCCTTCATCTTTCTTTTCCTCCCGCATGGGCATTCGTCAGGGTTTGCGAGGATGATCTTGCAAAGGTTCAACCAGATCGAGCCCCAACTCCTTATACCCCGATCTCGTTGGGGACATGCAAAGAATGATCGAGAATGAGCAGACCGCTCTGATACCACTGATCCAGATTTATGTAGGAACAAAATGAAATACATAAATACGCATAAACGCAAAGATGCAATGGAAATAAGTCTTCATTTCATTAATAACAAATGACTGAAATATGCTTACAGATAGAATGGAAATAAACTAGCTAGGGCGCTGGTAGCTTATCTCTGAGAAGAGATGTAGCTGGTACTCACATCCGTGAGAAGATGATTACAATGAGGCTCTAGAGGCCTTTTTACAATAGACGAGAATGCCAAAATTCATAGACATCCAAAAACCTAACCCTAGGAGATGAAGCACCAAAAGTCATGTGGACCCCGTTTGGGTAAGTTAATACATCAACTTCTCGGGGTCGTAACTTTTGCATACGATCTCTGTTTTAGGCGTGTGATAGCTCGTTGGAAAGGTATAATAGAGGAGATTAATTTTGGGGGCTCAATAATTCCTTCAGATATTATTGAGAACCTTGATCTCAAAAAACCTTCATTTAGGCCCTCAAAATGGCCCCGGAAGTTAAAACCTGCTAAAAATAGTAAATTGCCAAAATTGCCAGAAAACTGTTTTGAGCCAGTCAGAAAAGGTGGGTGGCCACTGATATCCACCTGGATCAAAAATATCCTTCAACAAATCCACAGACCAATACAGGAAGAAGTAGTGAGTGTGATCAGTGAATTAGCCACTACACAGGTCAAGGTAAAACAAGAAGCCTATGAAGAAGAAGAGAAACTCACAACCTTGACTGTGCAGGGGGCCAAAGAGATCACATAAACAAAGGTAGTGATATTCAAAGAAGTGTAAGAAGAAAATGTAGACTCCCAAAAGTTCATTGAGGCATGGAGGAGCAGGAAACAAGCTTGAGTGGCTAATGACAAGCCACATGTGAGTGTTGGGGGGGTTTTGGACAAGAAGTTTTGGGATACAATTTTGGTAAAAATCCCAAGTATAGAGGAAGTACACAACAAAGGTGTGAAAAACAATAATGAAGAATAGGGAGTGCACATATGAGGCACATCCATGATGGTAGTGAGAATTTGAGCCACATACAGAAGAAAAACATACAATAATTGGAATAAAAGAAAGAATAAAGAAGAGAGAAGAATAAATCAAAGAGATGAAGAAAGAAGGAGAAAAAGAAGCATTACAACTTGACATGCTAAAGATGGAAGGACATGCAAAAGCAGGAAGAAAAAGTAGTCAAATAAAGTGAAAAGGAAGCATGCAAATGTAAAAGCAAGTGAAAGCAGTTGAAAATCCAGTTAAATGGAGTAGTCATGCATTATAACATGAACTTGAGATCCACAATGGTAATATGAACCTAATATCCACTAATTAATAGAATAAGAACACCTGTAGAATATCATGTTGTTGGCACATGACATTTTGTGGAACAACACAAAAATTATTGAATATAGTTAGAAAAGGGACTAGAAAAGGAGCACACATAGGAAAATAGGGAAAAGAAGCATGTCAGACAATAGGGAAAAGAAGCGTCAGAAAAGAAGGAGAGTCAAAGGAAGGAAGAAGGATGCAAAGAAATGAGGAAATGGTTGGATCGTGGACTAGCCATGTGCAAGAAGTTAGAAAGTGGGAAAACCTAATCCAATTAGGGTTAGGGTTTTGGTTATTGTTTTTTCGGTGCAGGCCTATTTTGAGGAAAGACCCAATTTTGGAGGGAAAGGCGTAATTTTGGAGAAGAACAACTGGCAAGAAAAGCAACACGTGCAGGGAAAAGTAACATGCAAGTGGAGTAACATGCAAGGCGCACAGATAGGAAAACCTAACCATGTTAGGGTTAGGGTTTTGGTAGAGATTGTAATGGGTAATAAGCTTGTAAAATAGTATAAATAAGAACCTAGGAGGTCTAGGTCGAGGTTCTTCTTGGTTCGAATATTGGTTTTGTTTTGTGTTGTAAGGAGAAGGGTAAAAGTTGTTAAGTTGTAGAAGATTCAAGTAGCTAGATATTAAGGGTTAGATCACAAGTTGAGGATCCTAGTGTGATCTAGTCTGCATCACAAAGGTTCCTTAGCCTCACAGTACTTGTATGGTTGGAGATGTAGTTTTTGCAACGCCATATTTTGCAACGAACCTAATAAAAGAGAAGAGAAGCCAACTCTTTGTGGGCATATCCCAGGAGGGGGTGAACCACGATAAAACATGTGTTATATGTAATGTTTATTGCATGTTCACTACTATGAATAGTTAGTTGATGAATGGATGACTGAATGGTTAAGTTAGATCTAGTAGAATGAATGCATGGCTTAAAAGGTGAATGAATCTTAGGAATAATAGAAAGAATAATTAGATTAAGGCCTGAAGAAGATCGAATACAATCCCATATCCCCGCTCCTTCCTAGATTGCAAGCACTTGATATTTGTAGTCACCCATAGAACTATCTCCGGTGATACTACGTAGTGCACTCTGTGTGAGAAGTGGAAGAGAAAGAAATTAGCACCAACAAATGGTAATGTTGCCGATTGGAACTACATGGGATTGAGTGGACGGGATCTGTAGAAAAAGCGTGCAAAGAATGAAGGTATAAAAAGGAATGTTCAGGCCATGGAATCCAACGAAGGTAGAGATTGAAATATGGTTGAAAACAAAAGAACTTGAGTTTGTGTAGAAGGATAACATAAACCCTAAGATAACACCGTGCAAATATATGGATAAATACATGTTTAGCAACTTGCATGAGGTATGTTTCTGTGATTTACCACATTTTTTGTAGGAGTGGCTATAGAGATTAAAATACAACCACCCAACAAATTGAATCAAACAGTTGGAGTGGAATCTTGTGGATATCGCGCAATTACAACAAGTTAACAATAAATTTATGCACGCAGTAGATTTTTGGGTAAACAATATTGTTGTAGTGTTTATCACTGAATTTCAAATAGATACCACAAAGTATTACAGTGCAATAGAGTAAGATTTTCTGAAAGGACCTAGAGGTAGGTATATCAGATCTCTCTATACTTCAATCAAGATTTTATTGTATAACACCAATGTGATGACGATAGAATTAGAAATATAAACTTCCCTATGCGCATGGGGGAAGGGGGGAAGCACAGATAAGAGGTGGAGAAATGGAGGAATATATGGATAAGGGAAATAATAAGGAGGCCATGGACCCAATCATGATGGAGGAAGATCATATAAAGAATATAATGGAAACAACTGGAAAGACACGTAGTGGAGAAATCTACCAATATAAGATGAACAATAAGAAGATAGCCATAACTGATAGAGAGGGCTTGGAAAGTGATGAAGAAGGGGTAGCAGATCTTCAAGATGTGGATCAGATTGAGGAAATCATGCGCACAACATATGAAAGGAAAATAGGTGGTCCAAGGGTAGGAACAAAAGGCAGAACTCCAATCCAGGTCAGTGTCAGTGAGGAACCCATAACCCCATGTGCGACTAGTACACCAGAAAGAAGACCACCATTCCAACAAACAAATTTTAGTGGAATAAAGACAATATGAAACACATATAAACAAGGAGCATCAAATCGGGAATCCAGTTCATGAATTATTAGTCAAAGTTATAAACCATGAAAAGGTAGTAGTTCAACACCATTCAGAATGGCAGGACATGATTGCACCATTAGGTTACTAGAATTTCAGGGAGAGGTATCAGAGGACCCTGAAAAGAATCTGTTCATTTGCGAGAAGATATGGGAAGCAAATCATATCACAGATAAGGATAAAAAAACTTGCACATTTATTTATCACACTAAGATACCACCCACTGGATTGGTACATGAGACTAGCTGTAAACAGTCACCAAGGAGTAACAAGGACTATTGAAGATGTGAAAAAACTATTGATAAATGAATTTTAGAAGCCTAGATCAGAATATTGGTGTATGAATGAAATGATTGAAATCAGGAAAAAACCAAGTGAGTTTGTTTGGGAGATCGATCATAGTTTTAAGTGTCTTAAAGGTAAGTTGAATTATGTAATGACTGATATGCAACATAGGAACTTATTTGTGAACTCACTGTTACCACATTTGAAAACCCTTTAAGACAACATAATTTCAAAACTCAGGGAGAGGCTTTGCAGACAATCTTACAACTATAAAAAAACTAGTATCAGAAGACATATCCATCAACAAAGGAGTTGAAGGAGGATCTAAAGAATCTAACATTTCTTCTTAACCAGAATAAGGAAAAAGATAAAATAGAAGTTGTTTGGTGTACCACATACAGGGAATAAGGACACCATAAGAATGAATGTCCAACGTTCACATAATACATGGAAACAAGATTACCCAACACTTTGTCGATAGGAGGACCATGGTACGAGATCTATAAAATGCATGGGCATGATCCATATCATTTTCCAATGATGCATAAGTATTAGACAATACCCAAAAGCTCATACTACAATTTCTTCAAGTCAGTGGGTCATGATGATAAATATTGTAGGAAGGTGGAGTTGATGAGAGAAAGAACTTAAGATACTTATAGGGTGAAAGAGAAAACGATGACAGGGAAATATGCACCTCATTCCAACTAAGCACCACCTCCATAACACACTTTGTAGCCACAGTATAACCCCGCGCAGTATAACCAGGTACCTCAGTACAATGCATCGTGAGGAGATCGAGTTGGATACAAAGGTGGAAGATGAGGTAGAGGGGGATTTTTACAGGAAAATATCCACTAGTATGTCAAATATTCCAATAGCCAGGACATTATGCAAGGGAATGTCCACTTCCTCCAGCAACATGCATGTACTGTCGCACAACAGACCATGATACATAATATTGTATAACAATCTTGGGGAAGATCCAAGAAAAGAGGAATCAAAACAACCAGAATGTACAATGGATTTATGTAGAAGCCATGGATGATGGAAGAAACATCAATATAGTCACACATGGAGGAGATAAGATAGGAACTGGTGTAGTAATACAAGATCTAGCACAACACCAATGGGTGAAGAAGAATATTGAACCATAGAAGTAGTTTGATGCACAAAAAGAAAATGAAACATTCAAGGAGGAAAGACAATATTTTCTCAATCAAAAAGTTCCATCTACATCACCTGTGCAGTGAAATCAAAACTATCCTATGTACGAGATGCCTTCCTCAATGGACCATACTAGTGAAGCACAACCTGTAGAGCAAGTAAGAAACATAAGAACTTTTCTGCAATCCTGTGTTAAGTTATTAAAGGATCCATCATCTTTCAAAATATTACAAAATATTCTAGAAAGATGTAACATAGAGGTAGAAGGGAAATTAGAGAAGAAAGCAGTCAATCACCTCCATACAAGAAGGAGGAAAAGTAGAGATATCAAATTGAATGCTAATATTGGGGATTTCAATATGGGGGATATTATATTGGACTCAGGCTCTGAATTAAATGTGTTACCTAAGAATACATGGAAGTGTATGGGGGAACCCACATTAGGTTATTCACCTATCTAGTTGAAATTAGTTAATCAACACATATTTTTACCAATTGGGAGGCTTAAAGGTGTGATAGTATATTTTGATGGAGTGCGCACTAAGGCAGACTTTGAAGTAATAGAGATAGTATATGGCACAACACCTTATCCAAAATTTCTTGGACTGGATTGGGCATTTGATAACCAAGCCATAATCAACTTGAAGACAAGGAAAATGACATTTGAATCAGGTGGATATAGAGTCATTGAACCATTAGAACCTTCAGAGGGAGAAAGTTTTGTAGAACCCACCTGTTTATATCTGGAGGAAATAAACCAATTGTAAAGAACCATCGCGCATGAAGAATATTACGTTAAACCAACCGGAGATGGGGCACTTAGCCGGAGAAGCATAACATCATGTGATTCTGACTTAGATACAAGTTTGGAGAATTGGAAACAGAGATTACATGAAGTTTCCACAAGAAGGTGTGCAAGAATAGACCATCCAGTAAGATGGGTTGGTACATAGATAAGAGAACCTCTCAGTTTTCATGGGGTAAATGACTTAGATGAATTTCTGACAAAATATGAAGAGGAAGTATTAGAAAATTAGAGGCTCTTAGCCTTAGATATTGCACTTAAGGCCACACCAACAATCTGGTGAGGTGTGCATAAAGAAACAATCTAGGAATGGTACCAATGTAAACGATTACTACGCATTAGCTTTGGCGCAGAGCAGGGGCACAATAAAATGTAGAGGTATGATGGGTAAGGAACACCAAAAAAACATTTGGATAAGTGCATAACACAATGGATGAGGACACCACCAGAAGAATTGTTGCATCACTTCATCCACACACTAGAAGTAACGCCATAGAATTGGTATGTAGACCAGGAAATGCACAAAGGTACTACATAATGGACAACCTTACAACATAACTTTTTAGTAACTTTATCATTTGAACATGAGAACTCCAATATTGATTCAAAATTGACGCAGATAAGAGGTGTGATATTTATTTATGAACTAGAGGTTGAACTCATGATTGAATATCAAGAAAAAAATAGACATACAGTCAAATAACTACTTTCATGCTATCACATTGAAGAGGAAGCACTAGATGAAGATGATCCACACAACATTCAAATTATAGAAATTGAAGGAGAAAGAGAGGTGTAAGGTCCATCTCTGGAGTAAGAAGTAATTTATGCACCAATCAATGTGAGGAAAGTCAACATTGGGACAACTGACAACCCTAAAATGGAAAGTATTGGAGACTATTGGGATGAACAAATAGTAGAAAGAATAACAAAGTCGTTGCATGAATATAGTGACATGTTCCCAACAACCTTTACAAAGATTAAAGGCATAGTAGGAGACATAGGAGAGATGAATATACCTCTCAAACCTGAGGCAATACTTGTTAGATAGATACCTTACAGGATGAATCCAGTGTATAAGAAGAAAGTGAAGGCATAAATTGACATAATATTGGAAGTTGGTATCATAGAACTAATAGAGGAATCTGAATGGATAAGTCTTATGGTAGTCCAAGAAAAGAAACAAGGGCAGATAAGGATATGTGTAGATTTGAGAAAACTTAATGATGCTTCCTTACCTGATCCTTTTCCTACCCCTTTCACATATGAGGTCCTAGAGAATGTGGGAGGCCAGGAAGCATATTCATTTATAGATGGATTCTCAGGTTACCATCAAATAAAAATAGCTCCAGAAGATAGGTATACAACTACTTTTTCTATAGAATGGGGATCCTACCAATACACAATCATGCCATTTGGGTTGAAGAATGCACCAACCATATTTTCAAGAGTATTCATAGTTGCATGTATGGAATTCATACATCAGTTTCTAGAAATATATCTGGATAACTGAACTGTATATAGTATGCTAAAGGACCATGTAGAAGTATTAAGGTTAATGTTGGAAAGATGCAGGCAATGTCAGATATCATTGAATATCAAGAAATGCATTTTTGGGACACCTTTTGGAATATTGTTGGGCCATATAGTCTGTAAACAAGGTGTGCTAGTAGATCCTACTAAGATTGTAGTTATTGTAAATTTACCACCACCAAAGTCGATGCGCCATTTAAGAGAAACACTGGGACATATCGGCTATTACAGGAAATTTATAAAAGGGTATGCACAGATTACTTCTCCAATGGAAAAATTGTTAAAGAAAGATATACAATTTCAGTGGAATGAGGACTATCAACAAGGATTGGACACCTTAAAAGAAAATATGGTCACATCGTCTATCCTAGTATTCCCATATTGGGAAAAGACATTTCATGTGCATGTAGATGCATCAACCATAGCACTTGGAGTAATTCTAGTGCAACTAGGAGTAGGGGACTTAGACCATCCTATATCCTTTGCAAGCATAAAATTTTCAGAATCAGAGTAGAATTAAAACACAATAGAAAAAGAAGGCCTAGCCATGGTATATGCACTTCAGAAGTTCAGGAATTATTTACTGGGGAAACACTTTAAGATGTTCACAGATCATTCATCCCTCAAATATCTAGTCAACAAGCCAGTGTTAAGGGGAGGATCTGTAGATGGTTGTTGTTATTTCAAGAATTTAATTTTGGAGTGATATTAAAACCAAAGAAGTTGAATGTAGGACCTGATCAACTGTCAAGGGTAACTAATGGAGAAGAACCTACTCACTTGGAAGACAACTTCCCTGAAGCACAACTATTTTAAGTACAAGTAGTTGATGAATAATTTGTTTATATTATTGAATACTTAAGTACATGGATTGTGCCACAAGCATTTAACACTATGAAGAAGAAGAATTTGGTAGTCAGAGCTTCATACTATCAACTTATTGCAAGACACTTATATAAGATGGGCGTAGATAATATTCTAAGAAGGTGCATACTAGAGCATGAAAGGCCCATAATTTTGGCATAAGATCATGAGGGAATAGTTGGAGGACACTATGTAGGAAAATCTACCGCACAGAAGGTATTGTGCACAGGACTATGGTGGCCAACAGTCCATAGAGATGCTAAGGAATATTGTCAAACATGTGATGTTTGTCAGAGGGTTGGAAAACCCAAAAGAAGGGATGAAATGACCCTAAGGCCAAAAGTAACCTTGTAGGTATTTAAAAAATGGGCAATAGACTTTGTTGGACCAATCCATCCACCAACAAGAAGTTCAGGAGCTAGATATATCATTACTACGACATAATACTTAACAAGATGGGCAGAAGTAACACCAGTCAAACACTGTAGTGCAAAGACAACAACACACTTCGTGTTTGAGAAAGTGATCACCATATTTGGTTTTCCAAGGATTTTGATGAGTGACCGAGGTACTCATTTTATCAACAATACCATCAAGGCTATGATTGAGGAGTTATAATTATAACACCAAAAGAGTACACCATACCATCCTTAGGTAAATGGAATAGTAGAAGCCTTCAATAAGATCTTGGAAAATGATCTGACAAAGATCTTCAATGTCAGCATGGATGATTGGGACTTGAAAATACTAGTAGTATTATGGGAATATAGGACTACATGCAAGAAGTTGACAGGACATACACCATTCAGATTGGTGTATGGGCAGGAAGCAATGATACCATTGGAATTCCTGGTCCCCAGTCTGCGCGGAGAAGAAGTTAGCAACATGAGAGAAAGAGGCGTAGTAAAGGAAAGCTTAAATAAACTAATGGAGATGGAAGAGGATATGATTCTGGCAGGATTTCACCAAGAAGTAAAGAAAGAAAGAGTCAAATCCTAGCATGATAGATATATAAAGAGGAAGAGTTTCAAGGAAGGAGAACTAGTCTCTCTCTATGACAATTAATTTTTTCAACATCCTGGAAAATTTAGAATGCATTGGATAGGGCCATATGAATTAAAGACTGTCACAGATGGAAGATTTGTATAGCTAAAGGATCTGGTAGGAACATAACTGAAAGGAATGATCAATGGCATTCCACTGAAATTATATGGGGACAGTAGACCTCCTAACACTTAAAAGTTACAACTTAGTAAGAAATACATGTATATAGTGTACTATAGTAGAGAGTAGAACAAAAAAAGGATAAAAAGAAATGCAAAAATAGAAAATAAACAAATTTAAAAATTACTAGGAAACATCGTGCGTAGAGATGGTCGACTCATCACAACAAAAAGAACAAAATGTTTGCGCGCAGCATATGGTTGAAAAAAATAAAAACATCGTGCACTAAGGAAAAATCATAGCAGAAATGCACGACACACTCAAAAATTTTATCGCACTGGAAAAGGGGCCAACGGTCGAAAAAGTGAAAAAAAGTTGTTAGGGAAAAAATGTGCGAATTGGGGAATTTATCAAATTAAATGAAGCGTACTCAATAAGATTCAATGAATTAATCAAATCCAGAGAATCTTCTTCGAGAATATTCACAACATTCATGGAACCCTCTATATAAAGGGGAAACGCGGGAAAAACAACACTTATTTTGAAATTGCAAATTCATGGAGATAGAGAGCATGCAGACGACAGGAAAACAGGTGAGTGGATAGAGAGAACACGTTGAATTTATTCGACAAAGCAAGTAGTACCCACTATGGCACCAAAAAATATTGGCACACCAAACCAAACTGCAAGGAAAACTAGAAGCAGACTTAGGTCACCACACAAAAATGCGAAGGTAGAGCAAGAAATGGCACATAGAGAGGGAATTGTCAATGTTGACGCAATTCCCTCTTCCCAGATCGAACCAGTGAGCGCCACACTGGTCGAGGTAGAAGAACAAGCCCCAAAAATGGTTGGCATGGAAATTGATTTACACGACAATGCGTAGGGAAGGGATGATTTTAGAGGCTAAATTTCGCTCATGGGCTAATTTTCCATGGTTTTTCCAAAAATGAGATTCGCTATTTTAAAAATGATTCGCCCAAATTCTATAGGATAAAATTATTTTACCTTAAAAATTGCCAAAATTTTATAAAAACTATATAAAATCCTTAGAAATTTGAATACTTTTACAAAAATATCGCCAATCATTTATAGCTGGCATATAAAGGATTAGTAAGAATCGCCAAGGTTTCTCCATTTTAAAATAAATTTCCATCCATGGATGATTTTAGGGGCTAAATTTCACTCTTGGGCTAATTTTCCATGGTTTTTCCAAAAATGAGATTCGCTATTTTAAAAATGATTCGCCCAAATTCTATAGGATAAAATTATTTTACCTTAAAAATTGCCAAAATTTTATAAAAACTATATAAAATCCTTAGAAATTTGAATATTTTTACAAAAATATCGCCAAACATTTATAAATGGCATATGAAGGATTAGTAATATTCGCCAAGGTTTCTACATTTTAAAATAAATTTCCATCCTTAAAAATGATGTAGGAGCATCTTTGGCAAGCGTGTAGAGGCAGGACCACTCAACATGTGGGAGTTCTTTCATAATTCCAACATTGGCAGTTGCATCCGATTTTGAAATTCGCCTTAACTCAGCGCCAGAATTTACCTTCGGAGGCACGCTTGAACCAGTGCCGAAATTTACCCTTTGAGGCATGTTTTGAAATTCGCATGCAGAACAAGAGTTCCATTTTGACTCTAGAATGCGACTGATCTAGGATAGCTTGTAAACTAAGTTTTATAGTAGATATGTAGGCAAGGGAAACCCTAAAAATCCCCTGAGTTAAGTAGAGGTTTAGTATGTTCAAATAAGGTTAGTTGGAATACAGAGGGAGAGTAGGGTAAGAGAACTGCAAGTTAGCAGAAAACTCAAGATTTCAAAGATGTTGTAATTTGACTGTGATTTGTATCCATTTTGGTACTTGTGAATATAACAGAAGGAAAATTGATCCAAATACATGTGTGTGAACAGTGCTTGCAATTTCATGTCATTTTCTATCTTCATGAGCAAGTGAATGAATCTCCATAGGAGAGAAGGGAATTGTGAATGCTAGTTTTTGAGTTTCAATTGTTTCTCTTCGTTTGAGGCTCTGCAAGGTGAGCATCGAGCCAGAGAGGAATGTTAGGAGATCAAGGGAGGAATTTATCTGTGATAAATACCTTGGATCTGAGTTATCGAGATCCCTTGGACGCAAGGAGTGCGCAGGAAATTGAAACCTACATAAGGCAAAGCTCAGGAGGAATAGCACTTCAGATAGGTGTTACCAAGATCCAAGGATCCTATTTACTAGGAAGAGTGAAGGCCGAGCCTTAGAGGACTTAGAAAATATTCTACGTATGAGAGATTAAAAGCTCAGAAGGAGGAGCATTGTCGACCATTGGATCATGGTAGGGAATCATCGACCATTGGATCTGAGACAGGTGTGCAAGCTTTACCGCTGCATATGTCCAGAAGGGAAAAAATTGAAGACCTGAACAGATGGTGGAGAGATATCGAGGAGGAACACTGAAACCCCGCGAGTCATTGGATCAAGTGGAATCATGAGGAGATTAACGATGAGGGCCCTTCAATGCCCAAACCTCAGGAGGGATAACAGTCATCAATGCCAATAGATCTGGGCCATCATTCCATTTTGCGATTTTCAAAATCAGGGATATGGGGGAACAACAGTTGGGACTCTCGACCTGTGGAATCCCAACAAGATTAGGACCGTCGGATCTTCGAACAATTAGAGCCATCAATCTGAAGCACGAGAATATTCCATGATTTCGGTGATCGAGAGGAGGAGCGAACAGATTTCATGGAGAGTGAAGTTGTGAAACGTGAAACACTGAAATGATCATAGCCGTCGACCAAGGGGAGACGTGAGCCGTGGATCTCAAGCCAACGTGATTTCGGTGATCGAAACTTGGAGGAATCAGATGCACTTTTGGTGAAGCTCATGGTCACAGGCATGTGGTCACATGAATTGAGGAAGGGGAGGAGCTAACCTCCATTAGCCCTATCAGGGTTTCAGGACTCAGAGGGGTCTACATCGGGGAGTCGTTGCATTGGAAACCCTAAAAATGTGAAATGTGACGCGCCTTTTGGGACACACCTTTTGGGATAAGCCCGTGGTCATGCCTACGGTCACGAGGAGTGGGGATATTAATCCTAGTGCTTGTTTGTGTGGGAAAAACACAGACAAGGACCTATGGATTTGGAGATAGAGGTTCCACCTCGGAACCAAGAGAGCAATTTCAGCTCGCGAATTAGAGATCTTGACTGAGAGGTCATGCAGCCCAAAGGGGAGATAGGGTGTCTGCATCAGGTGGAATAAGAATGTCATTTATTCGATTGTAGACTTCAAGCGAAGGAGGAAGACCAAAGGAAGAGACATAGAAGTTGAAGTTGTACTCTGTTTGTGATAGATAGTCAACACAATGCCGCTAAGGAGACGAGAATTGCCTTTATCCAATCATGTTGTAGAGAGGGAGATGCAAGAGCTTCACACTAGATTAGAAACAATGGAAGCAGCACAAAGAAGAGCACCTGACATGGGAGACGTTAGTGATGCAGAAAGTGAAGAGGTTGAGGTTGAATAAGCTGTAGGAGAGGATGTTGCAGAAGAACGCTTGTTGAGAGAAGTTACCATATTGGGAGGCAAAGCTAAGATAGAGGTTCCCATGTATGAGTGAAATTTAGATGCTGAAGAAATGTTGGATTGGATAATATCCATGGACAAGCATTTTGACTATGAAGATGTCAATGAAGAGAAGAAGGTGAAGCAGACAATCACCAGGCTAAAAGGGCATGCAGCGTTGTGGTGGGACGATCTACAAGATGAAAGGATAAGTAAAGGAAAACATAGGATAAAGAGTTGGGACAAAATTGTAGCCAAGCTGAAGGATAAGTTCATACCCAAGGATTATCAGATCAACCTGTTCAGGAAGATACAAAACCTGAGATAGAAAGGGATGAAAGTTAAGGAGTACATTGAGGAGTTCTACTAGCTGAACATCAGAACTGGACAAAGGGAGAGAGATGAAGAAAAAATTGTCAGGTATGTAAATGGCTTAAGATATGAAATCCAGGATGAACTTAGCATGATGTCAGTTAGAACCATGGAGGATTCTTATCCATTTTCATTGAAAGTAGAGGAGAAGCTAGCCAGAAAACAGAACTAGCAAGGAAGGGATAAGAGTCTAGCTCCAACCAAAAAAAAGGGAGTTACCCATGATAGAGAAAACAATTCTAAGGACGAGGTTGAGAAACAACAAAGTCACTCAGAATGAGGAGGAAAATCTAGAGGAAGACAAGATGGTGGAAGAAACTCTTCTAGAGGAAGAGGCAAAGGAGGAATAATATGTTATTCTTTTGGAAAAACATGACATGTGTCTTAGGAATGTCCTAAGAAGAAGAATGAAGGAGGAGAAGCTCACATTTCATAAGCACAATGAAGGGATGTTGAAGCAGAAGGAACAGAGGATGGAGCATCCCTGATGTTGAGAAAATTTCTCTTAAAACCAAAGGAAGAAATCAAGAATCCTGTGTAGAGAAACAGTCTCTTCAGGACAGCTTGCAATACTAAGGACAAAGTATGCAAGGTTATCATTGACAGTGGGAGAACTGACAACCTAGTATCCACAGAGATGTTGGAGAAATTGGGGTTGAAGAAAAATGCACATCCAAGGCCATAAAAAGTCTCATGGTTGCAAAAAGGACACCAGGTAACGATTACTAAACAATGCATGGTTGAAATTAAGATAGGAGGTTATAAATATGAAATCCTATGTGATGTAATTCCCATGGATGTATGCCATATTCTATTGGGAATACCATGGCAGTTTGATAGAAATTTCATTCATGATGGGAGGAAAAACACATATACATTGGAGAAGAATGGTAGGACACATATGTTGCTTCCAATAGAGGAGAAGAGAGAGAAAGAGGAAGCAAGCACAAGCATACTTCTCATGAGTGGGAAGGAACTCCTGAAAGAAGTCAAGGAGGAGAAGGAGATGCAGTTTGTTGTGGTAAGGAAGCCTAAATCTATCCTTACAAGTACATCAATGGATGATTTGCCTGAAGAAGTTCAGGAATTATTGGATAATTTCACTGATATAGTGGTGGATGAGCTGCCAAACTCATTGCCACCCATCAGGAGTATCAATCATCATATCGACTTGATACTAGGAGCAAGTCTGTCGAACAAAGAAGCATACAGATTAACACCTCGAGAGAATGAGGAGGTGAAGAGACAAGTCTAAGAGTTGCTAGAGAAGGGTTTGGTCAGAGAGAGTTTGAGCCCATGCGCAGTACCAACTGTGTTGAGCCCAAAGAAATATGGAGGATGGAGAATGTGCACAGACTCGAGAGCCATCAACAAGATCACCATCACGTATAGATTTCCTTTACTGAGAATGGATGATTTAATGGATTGCTTAAGTGGAGAAAATTTATTTTCTAAGATAGATTTGAAAAGTGGATATCATCATATTAGGATGAGAGAAGGTGATGAATGGAAAACAACCTTTAAGACAAATGAAGGTTTGTATGAGTGGCTTGTTATACCATTTGTCTTAACAAATGCCTCGAGCACTTTTATGATTCTAATGAACAAAATTCTAAAAGATTTCATTAGAAAATTTGTAGTTGTATATCTGGATGATATATTGATCTTTAGCAGGACTAAAGAAGAGCATTTGAGGCACCTAACATTAGTAATGAGGAGGCTACAATAGGAGAAGCTTCTGATAAATCTAAAGAAGTCCTCTTGTATGAAGACATAGCTCATTTAAGTGGGGTTTGTGATCCCCTCAAATGAATTGAAGATGGATCCAGAGAAGGTGAAAGCGATCAGAGAATGGTCATCACCAAGAAGCATGTTTGAGGTAAGGAACTTCCATGGATTAGTGAGTTTATATAGGAAGTTCATTAGATACTTCAGTGGAATTTGTACACCAATGATGGATACAGTGAAGAAAAGGCACAAGTCATTCAAATGGACAAAGGAGGCCAAAAAGAGCTTCAATATACTAAAAGAGAAGATAACATAGCGACCAATTCTTGTCTTACCTATTTGAAAAGACATTTCAGGTAAGGTATGATGTAAGTGGAGTTGAAATAGGAGCAGTTTTGAGTCGAGATAACATACATGTTGCCTATTTTAGTGAGAAACTAAATGAGACTAAGAGGAAATACTCCACATATGACAAGGAGTTTTATGCCATAAATCAAGGCTTAAAGAAATGGAGGCATTATCTTGTCCTGCAAGAATTTGTCTTGTATAGCGATAACCAAGCTTTGCAATTCATAACCAGACAAGAAAAAATGAATCAGAGGCATGCAAAATGGGTTGAATTTATGCAAAATTTTACTTTTTTTATAAAACATATTGTTGGGAATGCTAACAAGGTTGTTGATGCATTAAGCAGGAGATGTTTAATTCTGCAGGAATTCCAGGTGAAGACCCTGGGGTTTGAATAGCTTAAGGATATGTATTGTGAGGATACAGACTTCAAGGAAGCATATGAAGCACACACAAACCATGTGTTAAGAGATAGGAGTCAGTGGATAGATTACATGATTCAAGAAGGACTGTTGTTTAGAGGAAATCATTTGTGCATACCAAAATTCTCAATGAGGGATAATCTTCTGAAGGAGAAGTATAGTGGAGAGTTGGCTGGACATTTCGTCCATGATAAAACGTTTGCAAAGTTGAGCAATTCATACTATTGGCTAGGTATGAGAATAGAGGTGATCAAGTTTGTGAACAAATGTAGAATCTTCCAACATGAAAAGGGGAAAAGACAGAACACTGGATTGTATCAACCATTGTCAATACCAAAGAGGCCTTGGGATGCAATAAGCATGGATTTTGTGTTGGGATTTTGAAGAAAACAAAGGGGATTTGACTCCATATTTGTGGTAGTGTATAGGTTTTCAAAGATTTCACATTTCATCCCATGCCAGAAGACCAGTGATGCAACACATGTTGCAAATCTATTTTTCAAGGAAGTTGTGAGACTTCACGGCCTACCCAGGAGCATTGTCTTGGACAGAGACACAAAATTTGTTGGTCACTTTTGGAGGAAATTATAGAAGAATATGGGGATAGAATTGTCCTTCAGCTCAGCTTATCACCCTCAGATAGATGGGTAGACTGAGGTGGTGAATAGAAGTCTGGGAAATTTATTGAGGAGTTTAGTCACTGACCATCATAATCAGTGGGATCAGATTCTACCACAAGTAGAGTTTGCATACAATGAATCACCAAACAGGAGCACTGGAAGGATCCCATTCCAAATACTATATGGAATGCAACCAAGGGGAGTGTTTGAGTTGAGAGACTTAGAACAGGGTGAGATCAGAAGCGCTGGAGTAGAATATTTTGCTGCTGAAATGCAGAAACTCCATAGCCAGATCTGAGAACAGTTGCAGAGTTCTAACCAGAAATACAAGCACAGAGCTGATCAACATTGCAGGGAACTTAAATTTGAAGTAGGATATCAGGTTTTGGCACATCTCAGGAAGGAAAGGTTCCCTAGGGGAACATATAACAAGTTGAAGATGAAGAAGATAGGACCCTGTAAGATCTTGAGGAAGTTTGATGAAAATTCTTATGACATTGAGCTTCTAGATGGTGTGGGAATTTATCCCATATTCAATGTTTTGACATGTATCCTTACAGGAAAGATGATGCAGAGGGATCATAAGATCAAGAAAAGATTCAGTGGGAGAAACAAATGCCTCTAGCAGAAAATCCACATATGGAGAAAATTATTGATCAGAGGATTGGCAAGAAGACCAGAAGAAAAACCTATTTTGAATATTTGGTCAAATGGGAGGGATGCCCAATCGAATATGCTAGTTGGGAAATAAAGCTTCCATCCAGAAGCTAGGAAAATCAGTGCAGGAGCTCATGGACAGGAGTCCATGAATTTTTTTCAAGGGGAGTATGATGCAGGAGCATCGTTGGCAAGCACGCAGAGGTAGGACCACTCAGCACATGGGAGTTCTTCCAAAACTCCAATGTTGGTAGTTGCAACCGATTTTGAGATCCACCTTAAATCAACGCCAAAATTTACCTTTGGAGGCATGCTTGAACCAGTGCCAGAATTTACCCTTTGAGGCACATTTTGAAATTAGCATGCAGAGAAAGAGTTCCATTTCGACTCTGGAATGCGAATGATCTTGGATAGATTGTAAACTAAGTTTTAGAGTAGATAAGTAGGAAGGGGAAAACCTAAAAATACCTTGTGTTAAGTAGAGGTTTAGTATGTTTAGATAAGGTTAGTTGCAATACAGAGGGAGAGTAGGGTAAGAGAACTACAAGTTAGCAGAAAACTCAAGATTTCAAAGATGTTGTAATTTGACTGTGATTTGTAGCCATTTTGGTACTTGTGAATATAAAAGAAGGAAAATTGATCCAAATACATGTGTGTGAACAATGTTTGCAATTTCCTGTCATTTTCTGTCTTCATGAGCAAGTGAATGAATCTCCATAGGAGAGAACAGAACTATGAATGTTAGCTTTTGAGTTTCAATTGTTTCTCCTTGTTTGAAGCTTTGCAAGGTGTACGATGAGCCAGAGAGGAACTCTAGGAGATCAGGGGAGGAATTTCTTTGTGAGAAATCCCTTGGATCTGAGTTATCAAGATCCCTTGGACGCAAGGAGTGCATTGGAAATCGAAGCCTATATAAGGAAAATCTTAGGAGAAATAACACTTCAGATAAGTGTTACCAAGATCCAAGGATCCCATTTACTAGGAAGAGAAAAGCTTGAGCCTTCGAGGACTTATAAAATCTACTACGTATGAGAGATTAAAAGCTCAAAAGGAGGAGCATTGTCGACTGTTGGATCACGGTGGGGAATCAACATCCGTTGGATCTGAGACAGGTGCGCAAGATTTACCGTTGCATATGTCCATGAGGGAAAACGTTGAAGACTTGAATGGACGGTGGAGAGCCCTGGAGGAGGAACACTGAAACTTGACGAGTTGTTGTGTCAAGTGGAACTACGAGGAAATTAACGACGAGGACCCTTCAATGCCCAAACCTCAGGAGGGATAGAAGCCGTCGATCCCAGTAGATCTGCACCAACTATCCATTTCATGATTTCGACAATCAGGGATATGGGGGGACAGTAACCGGGACTCTCGACCCATGGAATCCCGACAATATCAGGACCGTCAGATCTTCAGAGACTTAGAGTCATCGATCTGAAGCGCGGGAATATTTCTTGATTTAGGTGATCGGGAGGAGAAGCGAACATACTTCGTGGAGAGTGAAGTCGTAAAACAAGAAATGTCGAAATGATCATAGCCTTCGGCCAAGGGGATACCTAAGCCATAGATCTCACTCCATCATGATTTTAGTGATCGAAACTTGGAGGCGTCATATGTTCTTTTGGTGAAGGTTGTGGTCATAGGCGTGTGGTCACGTGAATTGAGGAAGGGGAGGAGATAACCTCTGTTATCTATATCGAGGTTTCGGGACTTAGAGAGGTCTATGTCGGGGAGTCATTGCATTGGAAACCCCAAAAATGTGAAATGCGACGTGCCTGTTGGGCTAATCCCATGGTCATGCCTATGATTATGAGGAGTGTGGAGCTTGATCCTAGTTCTTTTTTGTGCGGGAAAAACATAGACAAGGAACTATGGATTTGGAGATAGAGGTTCTAGCTTGGAACCAGGAGAGTTGTTCTGGCTCCTGAATCAGAGATCCTGACCGGGAGGTCGTCCAACCCAAGGGAGAGATAGAGGGTCTGCATAAAAAATCATCCCTGGCATAGGGCCCCAAAATAGTTGATGCAGACAACCTAAAACAACCTGCGAGGGATGAAGTAGCCCACAGAACAAATGGTGACGCTAGTGAGCAGACAGAGGTAGGGGAAAGGTCTACGTAGAAGTAGGAAGGGTTGGTTGAAGACATCACTGGGCAACCAAACTCAAGAACATAAGATATACAAGTGGAGTCTGGGACCTATGGAACGCTAGTAAGAAGAAAGGGAAAAAAAACCATGGTGCAATCCCCTTGCAAGTCTTCTGACGCTTTAATTGTATTGCTGCACATTCCAGAAGGGGTACAGGCCACGCCAAAGCTATTGGGTTGCATAGAAAAATTCAGATACACATACCATAGTTTGTATGACACCAAAAAATTCCTTGAATTTGCACAATAGGTGTATATGGAGAGTATAGGCACATGACTCTTTGGAGATCCTATGATGCAACCAAAGCAATGGGCGACATGCCTAGCAAAGACATGGATCCTCAGCCTGGTAGAGATTCCCCACTTTGGGAGAGGGAGAGAAGTGAACAACTGCATCAAGAAGTTGATGGAATTCCTCCATGGAGGCTTCCTATGGATGGAGGAACTTGTCTCCATCGACGTGGAACTAATTGCATTCATCATAGGTCTTTCGTCAATGCGAGAAAGTCCTGCGCAGTACCTAGATGAAAAAACTAAAGAAAATTCTCTAGCATAGGAAATGAAGAAAACATATGGGATGGAGAGAGGCTTGCATGGGATCATCATCAAAAGGATTGATGACACAACCACCTGGATGGCCACAAAACTCATGACATGCAAACTTCTAAGAAAATGTTGCAAAGAGGAGGTCCCTGCAGTGGTTGTTGCAGCTGCAACACAGTTTGAAAATGACACCATGCTCAGCTGGGCCCCATACCTTCTGAACCTATTCCTCGATGATTGGAAGGATGTGCGAGACTTGGGAACATAGTTCCATTACTCATGGATGATGATTCTGATAGCATTAATCAGGTGGAAGGAGCCTTCATACTCTTACTTTTGTGACAGAGTAGGTTGTTTTTGCGCAGTGCAGTATACATTAATGGGGATCACTTGATACCCCACCAGAAGAAGTGGAAACATGGGTACCTTTGCGTGATACTTCGGCGACATCCAGAAGAGCATAGCTAATACATGGAGAATAAATTTGGAGGTTGTTGCACAATATCAAGGTATAGCAAACTCTAGATCTACACACTGCAACATGTGGATCCAAGCACACAGGGATCTAGAGAAGGAATGGTTGCAACTAAGCTACTGCATCAATGTAGAGGATGTGGAAATGGAAATGCGGGACTGTAAAGATGACTTGAAAATCCAAGTAATTACTAAGGAAATTCCAAAGGGAAAGGAGGTAGACATAGGGTCGTATAAGAAACCTACAAGAGACAATGATGTGCCTAAAAGGTGACAGAGCAGTGGAAGCCTAGTCAGAAGCCGATGTAGTAGAATAAAGGGAGTGCTCCAAAGAAGGATGCACATACAAGAAAGAAGGAAATTTCCCCAAAACAAGAAACACAAAGAAGGGGGGACACATTGACACAAGAAACCCCCTTGGAAGCCACTCCAAAAGAAATAGGGCCACCCAAATGGCCGATTATACATACTGAAGGGCCTCACAAGAAGGATAAGGCTCACAATAAGTTGCCTGAGTACACAATTACTGAGCATGATGCCGACCTCATCGTAGAAAGAGTGAAAAATCATGCAACTGAGTAATTCGAAGAGGCCCAACACCAACAAGGGACAATAAAAAATGAATTTGATGACATAAGGAAGGTCCTAGAGAAAATAAAATCAGCGCAAAAGCATGAAAGGGGAACAAAACCCTTCCCCAAAACAACAAATGTAGAGGCAAGGACCGCGCCAAATGAGGAAGATACCATACGTACCATCGCGTAGGTGAGTCCAAGATTCCAGGTAACATCAAATATGATATAGATGGATGAATCCATAGCCCAAACACCACTGAAGGATCTAGGATAGGTAGAGTTGGTACTAGCAAGGATACCAAGAAATAAACTATACAAGATTCAAGTCAGTGTCACGTAGTAAGTGAAATCACGTGCAAGGATAGATGTGATAGAATTGTATGAAACAAAGAATGGCAGAGATTCCCTATAAATGGTAGTTGAGCAGGTGAATCTTGAAACAAAAGAGGAAACATAATGTGCAGATAGAATGGAACAAGGATTGAAAACGATTTATAATCGCATCCCAGATAATGCGCAAGCACTAGATAAGAGCACAGAGGAGAAGATCAACCTCATTTAAAAAACCATTGACCATTACAAGAAATATATTGAGGATATCAAAGAAAGGCTCAACCCTATGACTCCTCCCAAAGTCCGAGAAAAAAGAACACAAGAATCAACACTCCTAATAGTCAAAATGGAGAAAGAAGAAAGGGAAGCAGAAGAACTTTTGAATAGATAAGCGCATATATGGATGATCCTAGAAGAATATGAGAAGGTCCAATAGTGGGACCAAGAAGAGGAGACAATAAAATCTTCTATACGAGATGTCAAAAAAAGGCAAAAAACAATGAGCATCATAGTGCGCTTGAAGGGCACTGAAGACATGAAGAAGTTGTAGTCAAAATTGAAAACCGTGCAGAAAAAGAAGAAAAAACGACAAGAAAAAATGGAACCCCTTCAAGAACAAGAAGCTCAGATGATTGTGCAGTTGGAGGAGGATAAGACAAGCATAGTACATACATAAGAAGAGACCACATCATTAAGGAAGAATGAAATAACAATTCAGATAGTAGAGGCACTAACAAGCAAAGCTGAGCAGATAAGAGAAAAAGGAAAGGAACTGAAGGACAAGTTCCACAGCCTGTATGAGGTTGTTTAGGGAGAATTCAATGCCTAGGTGGCTCAGGGCAAGCCACATGTCAGTGTTGGGGGCCTATTGGGCGTAGGCCTATTTTGAGGAAAGACCCAATTTTGGAGGGAAAGGCCTAATTTTGGAGAAGAAAAACTGGCAGGAAAAGCAACACGTACAAGGAAAAGAAGCATGCAAGAGGAGCAACATGCAAGGCGTGTAGGAAGGAAAACCTAACCATGTTAGGGTTATAGTTTTGGTTGATATTTTAATGACTAATGAGCTTGTAAAATAGTATAAAAAAAAACCTAGGAGGTCCAGGTCAGGGTTATGCTAGGTTTGAATATTAGTTATGTTTTGTGTTGTAAGGAGAAGGGTAAAATATATTGAGCTACAGAAGAGTCAAGTAGCTAGATATTGAGGGTTAGATCATAGGCTGTGGAGCCTAGTGTGATATATTCTACCTCATAGAGTTTCATTAACCTCACAATACTTGGATGATTGAAGGTTTAGTGCATGCAACACCATATTTTGTAGCAAACCTAATAAAAGAATCGAGAAGCCAAATCTTTGTGGACGTATCTTAGGATGGGGTGAACGATGGTAAAACATGTGTTTGTAATGTTTATTTCATGTTTAATTCTATGAGTAGTTAGTTTATGAATGGATTATCGAATGGTTAAGTTAGATATAGTAGAATACATTCATGGCATAAAAGGTTAATGAATCTTATGAATAATAGAAGCAAAAATCAGATCAAGGCCTGAAGGAGATCGAATACAATCCCAAATCCCCACTCCTTCCTAGACTACAAGAACTTGAGATTTGTAGTCACCCATAGAACTATCTCAGGTGAGACTGCGAAGTGCACTCTATGTGTTGTATTTCCTTCTAGTTTACTAGGAGGGCTAATAGTTTTAGAGGGTTTTATTGGAAACCTGTTCATATATGAACCCGGGTCATCCCAAAAAGTGGAAGAGAAATAAATTAACACAAACATTGTTTCAAGGGTTTTGAACAATTTTTTTGTAGCATAAATATGTATTGTGAGATCTAAGGAGAGAGGGTCATGGGTAGAATTTTTCTAGTTTTGATTCACAGTTGCTAGTAGCTAGCAATTTCTACTTGAGGTTAAAATTCTTTTGGAGACCTTAGAGTCAGATTTGGAGACAAATTTATGGATTGTAATCGAGGGAAAGGTCGCAAGATGTGGAGTTTGGTGTGATATTTTCAGCCTCACATACACATGTGCATCCCAAATGCACTTCTGATGTAATGTGTGCAACGTTAAAACTTGATGAAGATTAATAAAAGATAAAATAATGCAATATATTTTTTGAACCTAGGAAAAACCTTGTGTCTTTTTGTGGAATGGTTGTCTTATTTCTTGTTGTTACTTTGTTTTTGTTAAATGAATGAATCTGGTAGGAGTAAAATGCAATGCGTACTAGAATAAGTCATGATATTTACTGCAGAATGAATATTAATGAATGTAAATGAGTACAAAATGTTAGATATGGTTATAATATTTTGGTATAATGATAGATATAACATATATGAGGTATAAAGAATGTCTAACATTCCCATGAGAAACATCCCTTCCATTATTGCAGACATCTTGATCTTGCAGTCATCCATAATCCATCTCAGGTGAGACTTCATTATGCACTCTGTGCACAGTGTTTCATTCTGGTCTCTAGAAGGGTCGATGGTTTGCAGGGTTTTGCTAGAAACCTAAGGTAGAACCTGGGTCAGCCCAAACACATCCAGCAAATGGTTTTATTCCTAATTGGAACCTAGAAGAACAGTTTGGAAGGGACTTGTTGAGAAGGACAGTGAAGAGAATGTAGTAGTAGAAAGGGATGTTTAGGCCATGGAACCCTACTAAGTAGGATATTGAAAGATGGTTGGAAACAAAAGATCTCGAGTCTGCATAGAAAGACAATAGAATTTCCAGGTATACACCATGCCAATATTTGGAAAGGTATGTATTTACTGATCTTCATGAGACATTTTTCTATTATTTTCCAGAGTTTCTTCACGAGTGGATATTGATATTGAAGGATAATCACCTGAATAATCAGATAAGACCAGTAGAGTGGAATAATGAGAATACTGCATGTCTATAAAGAGTCAATAACAAATTCATGCACATAGTCAATTTCTAGATGGATAACATCATGACATGATTCATTATTGAGTTTGTAGTCGATACTACAAAGTCATATATTATTGCAGAGAAAGAGTTTTTGAAAGGACAAAGAGGAAGGTATATTAGATCACTTTATATGGTGATCAAGTGTTTATTACATGATAAAGATGTGATGAAAATGGAGTCAAATAACTAAATAACTCTACATGCATGGGGAGATTGAGGGAAGCACTAAGGACGATATGATATATGGAGAAGGATTTGGAGAGAGGCCAAAAGAAGGAAGTAATGGACCCCATTATGATGCATGAATATCATATCAAGGAGATAATGAATAAAATGGGAACACTTTGTAGTGGAAGACCCTACCAGTATAATATCAATAGTAAAAATAATGATGTAGTCGAGTGAGAGGGCTTGGAAAGTGATGATGAGGAGGTAGAGGATATCCGTGCTACAAGGTCGATTGAGGAAATTTTGCATGCCACATATGATAGGAAAACCATAGGTCAAGGGTCTGGTGAAGAAGAAGGCTCTCCATTCCATATTAGAATTAGGGTGGAACCCACAACCCCATGTGCGACTAAGACATCAAATAAGAAAGAATTGTTTACATAACCAATGATCAATAGCATAAATATTTTAGTAGGCCGAGGGACCAATGGAAATTCAAGTGGAAGTACAAATTCAACTAGCAGTAGTAAGTTATCTACATCACACGAAGGACTTAATACAACAAAATTTACAATGGCAGGAGAAGATCCAACTATTTGATTACTAGAGTTTCATGGAGAGGGGCCGGAGGGCCCAGAGAAGCATTTATTTATTTGTGAGAAGATTTGGGAAGATAAACAGATCACATATGAAGAAATAAAAGTGGTGCATCTTGGAATTACATTCAAAGACCGCACACTAGACTGGTATATGGGCCTCATAGTAAATAGTCCACAAGGATCACCTACAACCATTGCATATGTGAAGAATCAACTAATCAATGAATTCCAATGACCAAATTCAGAGAATAAGTACTTTAATGAGATGATATAAATCAAATAGAAGCCAGGAGAGTCAGTTTGGAAGGTCGACCAAAAGTTCAAGCAATTGAAAGGTAATTTAAAATATCCTATCATTGATATGCAACATAGGCACCTATTTGTTAATTCATTATTGCCACATCTTAAGTATCCATTGAGGCATCATAAGTTTCAGACTCATGTTGAGGCTCTGCAAGCATCCTTACAATTGGAATAAAATCAATATAAACATACAAATTCAATTGTAGAAGAGTTGAGAGTGGATCTTAGGAACCTAAAATTTTAGTTGAATTAGAACAAAGGAAAGGAAAATAGGGAAGTTGTGTAGTGTACCTTATGCAGAACATAAGGACATCATAAGAAAGAGTGCCCAAAATTTGCATAGTACTTGGGAGGAGTAATTCCAAATCCTTTACCCATATGAGGACCATAGTGTGAGATATGTAGAACACATGGAAATGATCCTTATCATTGTCATATGTTGAAAAATTATCAAATAATAACTAAGACTACATTTTGCAATTTATGCAAGTCAATAGGACATGAGGACAAGGATTTTCGAACTTTGGAAATGATGAAGGAAAGGACCTCATATGCTTATACGATAAAGTTTAAACCAATGATAGGTCAACCTACATATCATTTTACACTACCACTGTAGTATAATAATGCGCAGCAATATAATCAGTACTACAGTACAATACACTATGTGTAAACAATCAAGGTAAAAAAGGAGGATTCAGAGGAGGAGGTCGTGGAGGAAGAGGATTTGGAGGAGGTAGAGGACCAGTAGCCTGTCACAATTTTCAGAAACCTGGACATTATGCAAGGGATTTTTCACATCCACCTACTACATGCATGTACTATCGCGCAACAGATCATGATGCAAAAGACTATCTGACACTTCTAACAAGGATACAAGAAAAAATGAATCAGAATAATCAGACTGTTACTCGAGGTGGAACCAAGATAGGCGAAGATGCATCAAATCAAAACTAGAACCAACACCATTGGGTTAAAAAGAATACCACACTTGAACAAAATTTTGATGCATGCAAATAAAATGAGACATTCAAGCATACTAGACAAGAGATTTTGCAAGAGAATATTGCTTCTACTCCAGGTACAAAGCCAAGATATGATGTGCGAGTATATGATATGCCTCATATATTTGATCAGACAAGCAGAGAACAATATTCAGAACAATTAATCTAGTAAAATTTTTGGGGTCTTGCTTGAAGATATTGAATGATAAAACATCTCTATAAGTGTTACAAAGTATGTTAGAAAACTACAATTCTGGAGAAGTAATAAAACTAGAACAGAAAAAAGTCAATCAGGTTTGTAAGAAAACAAGAAAAAATAGGCAGTGCAGGTTAAATGCAAATATTGGACACTTTAATATGGGTGACATCATAGTATATTTAGGGTTTGAGGTAAATATTGTGCCTAAAAATACATGAGAATCCATGGAGAACCTACACTTGGATATTCACTTATTCATTTGAAAATAGAAAACCAACATAGAGTGGTACCAATTAGTAGATTGAAGGGAATACCCATGTGTTTAGATGGTGTGCGCACTATGAAAGATTTGTAATAGAAATCGAGCACACATAGAAACCAAGATAACTTGAATTAGGTTATATGTCTTTATTTAATCAATGAAATAAGAGAGCAAATAGCTTTCTTATATAGGTTACAATCAAGTAGAGTCAAACCACTTTATGAATGTGGGATAAAGTGAAAATATAACCTAAAAGAAAATATCTGACCTAAAAGAAATTAAATTAACCTAAAGGCACTTTGACTGTATTAATGCCTAAGTTTAATTTCTAATTGACCATTATAAACTAATATTTAATTTAACACCCTCACTTAATGGTCAATTTGCTCACTACACCAAGTTTCTTTCAAAATTTTACATGCTTTTCGGGACCCAAAGACTTGGCAAAAATGTCTGCAGTTCGATCCTCTATAGGACAATACTGTAGCTCAATAGTTCCATCTTCTACAAGCTATCTGATGAAGTGACAGTGTGTATCAACATGTTTGGTACGCTCGTGGAAGACTGGATTCTTGGCAAGTTTCATTACCCCTTGATTGTCACAGAACAAGGGTGTAGGCTCTCTCTGTTGCATCTGCATATCTGATAACATCCTCCTGAGCCAAACTGCCTCGCATGCACCTTTCAATTCTCCTCGATACTCTGCTTCTATCGATGAAAGGGAGACTGCATGTTGTTTCTTGCTGGTCCATGTGACTGCACCCGTGCCAAGGCTGAAGACATATCTAGAAGTGGATTTTCTGTCATAAAAAAAACCTGCCCAATCTGAATCTGTATACCCACACAACCTCGGGTTTTTGCTCCTGTTGTACAAAATACCAAAGTCAAGTGTCCCTTTCACATATCTCAGCACTCGCTTCACTGTTGTCTAGTGATCTACTTTCAACGCTATCATAAATAAGGAAATGAATCTCACAACGAAACTCAGATAAGGTCTAGTGGTTGTAAGATATATCAAGCTGTTGTGGGGAAATAATACCCTACGGACTAGCAAGCTAGGGTTAGGCTTGCATGAAGATCATGACCTTAAAGAAATCACTTTTAACCTATCACCCCAAAACTCAAAACCCCTTTTTCACACACAAGCATAGAAAGGACCCACTAACCTTTTTACTGATGTTTGGTGTAGATCCTCCATTGCGCTTTGTCCGCTTGCTTACGCTGCTCCTTCCAAATACAATCCTACAATTGAGACAAAACACTACGCATGCATGCTATTTTTCTACTTGAGGGTTAGAGATTAAGCATAAATCGAATAAAACATATAAAACTCATGTATTGGGACGGGAAAAGTATTCTTTATTATTTTCAAGATGAATCAACTTACAATCAATGTTGAGACCGACCACCATTCCTTGATCCTGATTCTGGGCTCCTCCTCTTCTTTGTCCTCCAACTGCTTTTCTTTAATTCTCCTTAAGCTTGAGGAAAGGCTAAAGGGTTGGGACAAATGGATTCGGCAATTGGGCAGAGTTTCTTTGCTATGTTTTTCCTCCTTTCAAATGGTACCCCTACCCATTCTTTTATAGGCTAGAAGGAGCTAGGGTTTTGGACGAACTCTCGGCCATGCATGGCTGGGAGTTTCAGTTAACTGACCCATAGCTTTTTGTCCCATCGACAAATTTCCTTTTTTTGTGCTTTGTGAGGTAAACGCGGGCTGTAGTAGGCCAGCTAACGTTCAAACACATGCAGTAGTGGGCCTGCCAGCGTTCCAACGCGTGCAGTAGTAGCTTAGGGTGTGTTTTTCTTGATTTAAGAGGATTTTCAAGAATTTGTTCAACATGGCTTTGGCAAGGAAGGGATATGAGTTGGCTTGATGCCAGGTAAGAATGTGTGGTGCAATTTAGGGTTATAACAGATGCCCCCTAATGTGTGAGGTCAGAAGAGTATCTGATGGCCGAAATACATTACCAATCTTTACCAATCTGTACTGATATGCTGAATGAGTGAGCCCAGGAATCAGGAATCAGGAGGTGCCGTCTACAAAAATAATCAAATGTCTCACCGAGGCGGGCATACCCATGCTCGGGATAAACTAGAACCATGGCTACCAATCAAATACATTGTAGATCCATGTCAAACAACTATAAAGAGTAGTCGTGAATAATACACAGCGGAGCTACATCTCGAAATCAGAAAGATATACATATAAAGTATCCTTCTCCCAGAAGCTGATTTGGCCTGATGGTTTTACTTCAGAGCTCGAGCAACAACTTCAAAATCTTTTGAAAACTTGGGTAGGAGTGTAATATGAGTGTACGACTGCACTACCCAGAGGTCTTCGACGGCTTGTCGGTTATGGACTTGATAATCTTGATGATCAGACTGAAGGCTTTAGTGATTTCGAACAAAGACTTGATTGGACGTTCAGGATGGCCGGGTATGCGGAAAAGAGACATATTGCAGAGGGGCTAACTCAGGCACAGTGACAATCTTCCCTTGGACATTAGCACAACAAGTGATAAGACTCAGGAAGCGTATCTGTTAATTATAAGTCTACGAAGCAGAAGGCAACGCAAACTCTCCATATGTTTGGAAGAGTAACCAAACGGTGGAGGACACAACTCTATATAGCGAGCAAAGATTCCTAAGGTCGTACTACATTCCCTAGTCTGATGAATCAAACAGACAAATGTGCTTTATCCAAGGGCGACTCATGATGCTGTCAATAAAGAAAATACTTTTCTCATCCTCTTTTTGGTGTATATTTGATTTTTTTTGTTCTTTTTGATGATTTTTTAAAAAGAATAAAGGAACATTACGTTACAATAGAGGAATGAGTACCGCAAACATACGAGCTCATGGCACAAGGACAAGACTGATGTTCTAGGAAATGATACTCGGGAAAAATCCGCCAGTGGCCAAAGGTGTTAAGACACAAAGACAACCTGTTACTAGGCTGATGGGTAAAGGATGCAAATGCGGTTGATAGAACACACAATGGTAACGTCCTTCGATGTAAGTTTGACGAGCCTAGAGAAGGTAAGCTCGGTGGTTTTTCATATTTAGAGAGTCTAAAAAAACATAAAAGGAAACTCCATTGGGGTACCTTTTTCGATAATAGTCTAATCGGTTCAAAAAAGGGGTAAACTAGCATCGATTAGACGTCAATTCAAAACCATTTTAACGAGTGTGAAAAGGACAAGATCACTCAGCTATTTTTTCATTTTTAAGGAGTCTGAAAAAAGCTTAACTATGGACTCCATCAGGAATGTTCTTCTGGACCATTTTAACGAGTGTGAAAGAATAAGGTCACTCGACGATCTTTTCAATTTTAGGGAGTCTGAAAAGAGCTTAACTATGGACTCCGGGGGGGTTTCCTTTTTGTAAATTTAGTCCCTCGGGCCCGAAAAAGGAATAAAATTATACCTGAGGATACTCTTCTAAAGAATAGACATTCAATAGAGTATTCCTTTGTTCGTACAGTTGACCATTCGGACCAAAAAATGGGTAAACTACCGCCGGACAGACGTGACTTCAAATTTCAGTTTAACGAGCGTGAAAGGTCACAAGATCGCTCAGCAATCTTTTCATGTTTAGAGGGTCTGAAAATGGCTTAAAATGAGACCCGTTATGTTTTGGGAGTCCGGAAGGTAAGATAAAGAGTGCAAAAAGACCCATGCAAATGAGGCTCAAACTCATATTCAGGAAAGACTACATAGACTCCCGAGCCTACGGTGCTGTTAGAAATGGCATGGACACCATAATGCAACCAGGAACTACCTAGGGCATCCATGTTTTGGCAAGCTCTACCACCAAGTTGCGACACTTCTAGAGAAGATATGACGGTTCCGTGTCACAACTGGATGGGATCGATTCTATATCATAAAAAGGAAACGAGATGCAACAGTTGGGATGAAATCCTACCCTATATGCTCAAGTTGAATTTTGAAAGAATTTTTTTTATGGACCGTCACTATATATATATTTTTTTATTTTTTGAAACTCACTAAAAAGTGTCCCAATACCTGATCAAATCCCTCCCATATAACTCCTGGACCACTCAAAATGGTTTTTGGTATAAAGAAACTGATAAAGGGGCCCAAAAAAGTGACTAGCAAGCTAGGGTTAGGCTTGCATGCAGATCATGACCTTAAAGAAATCACTTTTAACCTATCACCCCAAAACTCAAAACCCCTTTTTCACACATAAGCATAGAAAGGACCCACTAACCTTTTTACTGATGTTTGGTGTAGATCCTGCGTTGCGCTTTGTCCGCTTTCTTACGCTGCTCCTTCCAAATACAATCCTGCAATCGAGACAAAACACTACGCATGCATGCTATTTTTCTACTTGAGGGTTAGAGATTAAGCATAAATCGAATAAAACATATAAAACTCATGTATTGGGACGAGAAAAGTATTCTTTATTATTTTCAAGATGAATCAACTTACAATCAATGTTGAGACTGGCCACCGTTCCTTGATCCTGATCCTGGGCTCCTCCTCTTCTTTGTCCTCCAACTACTTTGCTTTAATTCTCCTTAAGCTTGAGGAAAGGCTAAAGGGTTGGGACAAATGGATTCGAAAATTGGACAGAGTTTCTTTGCTATCTTTTTCCTCTTTTCAAATGGTACCCCTACCCCTTCTTTTATAGGCTAGAAGGAGCTAGGGTTTTGGACAAACTCTCGGCCATGCATGGCCGGGAGTTTCAGTTAACTGACCCATAGCTTTTTTTCCCGTCGGCAACTTTCCTTTTTTTGTGATTCTGAAGGCAAACGTGGGTTGTAGTGGGCCTTTTAGCATTTGCTTTTAGGTAAACGCGGGTTGTAGTGGGCCTGCTAGCGTTTACTTTTAAAAATGGAGTTTTTAGAAGAGTTGTTCAGCAGTCTTTGGCAAAGAAGGGATATGAATTGGCCTGATGCCAGGTAAGCATGTGTGGTGCAATTTAGGGTTATAACAGTGCCCCCTAATGTGTGAGGTCAGAAGAGCATCTGATGGCCGAAATACATTACCAATCTTTTACCAATCTGTACTGATATGCTGAATGAGTGAGCCCAAGAATCAGGAATCAGGAGGTGTCGTCTGCAAAATAACAAATGTCTCACCGAGGTGGGCATACCCATGCTCGGGATAAAATAGAACACATGGCTACCAATCAAATACACTGTAGATCCATGTCATATAACTATATAAAGTGTAGTCGCGAACATTACACATCGGATCTGCATCTCGAAATCAAAAAGATATACATGCAAAGTATCCATCTTCGTAGAAGTTGATAAGGTCTGATGGCTAGAGATGAGGACTTCAGAGCTCGAGCAACAACTTCAAAATATTCAAAAATTGGGTAGGAGTGTAATATGAGTGTACGACTTCACTACCCAGAGGTCTTCGACGGCTCGTTGGGCATGGACAAAATTGATAATATTGATGATCAGACTGAAGGCTTCAGTGATTTCGAACAAGGACTTGATTGGACGTTCAGGATGGCCGGGTATGCGGACAAGAGACATATTACAAAGGGGCCGACTCAGGCTTAGTGACAAACTTCCCTTAGACAATAGCACGAATAAGACTCAGGCAGCATATCTGTTAATCATAAGTCTACGAAGCAGGGGGCAAGGGGAAATAATACCCTACGGACTAGTAAGCTAGGGTTAGGCTTGCATGCAGATCATGACCTTAAAGAAATCACTTTTAACCTATCACCCCAAAACTCAAAACCCCTTTTTCACACACAAGCATAGAAAGGACCCACTAACCTTTTTACTGATGTTTGGTGTGATTCCTCCATTGCGCTTTGTCCACTTGCTTACACTGCTCCTTCCAAATACAATCCTGCAATCGAGACAAAACACTACGCATGCATGCCATTTTTCTACTTGAGGGTTAGAGATTAAGCATAAATTGAATAAAACATATAAAACTCATGTATTGGGACGGGAAAAGTATTCTTTATTATTTTCAAGATGAATCAACTTACAATCAATGTTGAGACCAGCCACCGTTCCTTGATCCTGATCCTGGGCTCCTCCTCTTCTTTGTCCTCCAACTGCTTTGCTTTAATTCTCCTTAAGCTTGAGGAAAGGCTAAAGGGTTGGGACAAATGGATTCGGCAATTGGGCAGAGTTTCTTTGCTATCTTTTTCCTCCTTTCAAATGGTACCCCTACCCCTTCTTTTATAGGCTAGAAGGAGTTAGGGTTTTGGACGAACTCTCAGCCATGCATGGCTGGGAGTTTCAGTTAACTGACCCATAGTTTTTTGTCCCGTCAGCAACTTTCCTGTTTTTGTGCTTTGTTAGGTAAACACGGGCTGTAGTAAGCCAGCCAACATTCCAACGTGTGCAGTAGTGGGTCTGCCAGTGTTCCAACACGTGTAGTAGTAGCTTAGGGCATGTTTTGCTTGATTTAAGAGGATTTTCAAGAATTTTTTCAGCATGGCTTTGGCAAGGAAGGGATATGAGTTGGCCTGATGCCAAGTAAGCATGTGTGGTGTAATTTAGGGTTATAACACAAGCTGCCCACTATCTCTTTGTATAGTGACTCACTGACTGCCTTTGAGTCAATCTTGGCTGAAAGTTTTAGCCCTTTTTGTTAAGGTCCTAACCCGCACATAGGTAGATCAATGTATTCAGATGTAATAAAGGTCAATATTAATAAGGCCTTTCAATAAAATAGAATAAGGCAGATGTAAGAAGACCTAATAGAAGCTTCCGCTTCTAGAAGGATCTTCCTCTAGATGTTTCTCTTAATAGACATATTTAGTATAAATAAGGGTCGAGGATATGAAAACCCTAGCTTGAAGATTATTGTAACAGAGCACTGCTCGATTGGAGGTTGCCCCCTTGAAGAAGCTTGTGAACATTGCTTTCTGAATCAAAGTGCTATTTCTATTGCTATTCTTATATCATTTCTGTGTTATTGTGAAGATTATGCTGGATATTTTACTGTTATTCTGCCATTTCTAGCATTTTATTTATGTTCTACATATTTTATATATCTGGTATCTTGCTAGTGGTATCAGAGCACTTTCCTTGGCAGAAATTGTGGGTATTTTTTTCAGGGTAGAGACGTATTTCGGTGTCTTTAAGCCACAAATATATGTTGTTACATGCATAAACCCGTGGTTGAGGGATTCATACACGCAGGAAATACAAGTGGTTCTTAAGCGCACATCTGTTGGCCACCCTTGTAACCCCTGATGGTACCCCTTCGAGTGGTAGCGCATCAGAGAACACCTGTGTACAGATCGGCCTAGATTTCCTGAAGCCCTCTTTAGATAAACCTATCGGCCGTTGGACTGCTATAGTGTCACTGAGAACAACACTCGGGAAGATACTCTCTGGTACCTAGGTAGTGGAGTAGTACAGCTAAGGGTACAGTCTATCCTCCTTAGTTAGTGCCCTGAGATATTGGGTCGAGTACTATTGTTGGACCCTGCACGTATATCAGAGAGCTATAGCACAGGGCAAACCTTTGTCTGTAGAACCCTTGAATACCTAACCCTTGGGGAACATAAACATAAAAAAATTAAACCGGCGAGATCTATTAGCGTGTATCTGTGTTCGGATTTCCAAGTAAATACACATTTCTTTCTGGTTAATAATTTGGGGATTTCATCACTACAACATTCTTCAGACCAAAGTATAACCCCGCAGCTATAAAAATAAAAAAATAAATAAAAAAGTCTAGAAATTTTTTCACCATTATTTGAGACCTATTCCATTAGATTCATCTTTTCTCCCTTATCACATTCATCCATATCATTTTTCTGCAAAAATTTATGACCCAGCGCGCTCCCTTTTTAGTTCACCCATCCTCATGACCCATACCCGTAGCCAAGAACTAGAGTCTTGCTTCAACACCTTGCAATCTAGTTTCCTTGAGACCCAACAAGAAGTGCAACAACTTAGTGCTACTATTGCCTCCCGTGATGCATCCATCAATACCACCATAAATGCATCCGTAAATGCATATGTAAATGCAACCGTGCAGTCCGCAATGGCGGAAGTCAAACACAAACTGACCACCTAGGTTGAATCTGTCTTTGCATCACTCTGCACCAAACTCAAGATCCCCACTGATGACTCTTTTCCTAATGCACATACAAAGACTGAAGGTCAAACTTCTTCCCATTCCTTTCAGCCCCATCACTTTCAACGGGACATACGCCTTTCGCATGTGGATGTAACCAAATTTGATGGCTTGGACCCCACTGGTTGGGTCACCCAAATGGAACATTATTTCTCTCTCTACAACATTACAGATGACTTGGCCAAACTCCGATACGGTGTTCTCCATCTAGATCAAGAATGTCGGCAATGGTGGAAATGGAGAAAAACTTCCCGTCAAGGGTATATTGCTTGGACCCAATTTGTGACTGAGCTTTATGAACGCTTTGACACTGACACCAACTATTTGGGCTATTTGACAAAATTGAAGCAATTAGGCACAGTAGAAGACTTCATAGCTGCATTTGAGCACCTGGCTTTTCGAACAGAGGGCATGACTGATGCTTTCTTTCGAGAGTGTTTTATCAGTGGCCTCAAGGAGGAGATTCGGGCCCATGTCCTCATGGCTCGACCTACAACTTGGGTGGAGGCTACTAAAAAAGCTAAAGAAAGACAACAAATTGTTTCCTCTCAAAACCGTAAGCCTTCCTTTATCCCTCACCCTAAACCAGTCAACCCCAATACTCCCTCCGCCCCATTAAAGATCCAAAAATTGACTAGGGATGAAATGGTTGAATGCCAACTCAAAGGCCTCTATTATAATTGTGATGAAAAATATTTCCCAGGCCACAAATGTAAGGAACAAAATCTTTTTATGGCCATCTCTGAGGATATTCCAGAAGAGGAGGTTGACACTCCCCTTGTGCCCGAGTCACCAGAAATCACTGACATAAACCCTCCCTCTGACCCTCCCAAAGTGGAACCGATCATTTCCCTCAATGCTCTCACTGGCTTCTCTGCCCCCCAAACCCTCAAGTTAATTGGTTACATCAAGCACCGAAAGGTCATCATTCTGGTTGATAGTGGTAGCACCCACAATTTTTTTCATCGCCGCATTTCCCAAGAAACCCATTGCTAAATCCATGTTGTCAACAATTTCCAAATCATGATTTACAATGGTGGTTCTATGAAATGTGGCGGGTGCTGTGAAAATGTGCGTCTCCAAATCGGTGACTACCACCTCAAATCCCATATGTTTTCTATTGACATGGGCGGTTGTGACATTGTGTCGGGTGCAAACTGGCTAAGGACTTTGGGTCCCATTCTCATGGATTTTCAGAACTTAACCATGCAATTCGACCAAGGCGGCCACCAACATAAATTCCAAGGCATCACTGTTGGTTCACCTGAGGTCATCAGTTCTCATCGCATGGAAAAACTGCTAAAAAAAGGTCATTCTGGTGTCATTTCCCAACTCCATGCCATACAAGCCATATAGACGCCCCCAGTGCCCCAAGACCTCCAAGCCCTCCTTTCTAAACATCAAATGGTATTTTCCACTCCCCAAGGACTCCCTCCTTCCCACGGTGTTCATGATCACTCCATTCCCCTTGTCCCAGGAAGCCTTCCCCCCAATATACATCCATATCGCCACCCCTTTTCACAAAAATGAAATTGAAAAAATGGTCTAGGAACTCCTTATTGTCGGCATCATCTGTCCTAGTACAAGCCCTTACTCCTCTCCGGTCGTCATGGTACTAAAGAAAGAAGGTTCTTGGAGAATGTGTCATGACTTTCGTGCTCTCAACAAACTGACCATCAAAGACAAATTTCCCATTCCTATCATTGATGACCTCCTGGATGAATTGAGTGGCACCCAATTCTTTACCAAACTTGATCTTCACTTGGGCTATCACCAGATATGTATGAAAGAGGCTGACATTCCCAAGACCACCTTTTCACTCATGAGGGCCACTATGAGTTTTTAGTCATGCCCTTTGGTTTGTGTAAATCCCCCTCCACCTTCCAGAGCCTCATGAACCATGTCTTCTGCCCTTTTCTCCATCATTTTGTCTTAGTTTTCTTTGATGATATCCTCATCTATAGAAAAACCTGGATAGACCATCTTACTCATGTGGATCAAGTTCTCAACGTACTCTCTCAGCACCAACTTTTCCTAAAACAGTCCAAATGTGCTTTTGGTGCCTCAGAAGTAGAATACTTGGGTCATATGGTGGGAAAGGATGGCGTCAAGGTGGACCCAAAAAAGATTCAAGCTATGAAAGACTGGCCGCACCCAAAGACTCTCAAAATCTTGTGTGGATTTTTGGGCCTCACAGGGTATTATCGCAAGTTCGTTAAGAACTACAGAAAGATTGCAGCACCTCTCACGACTCTCCTAAAAAAGAACTCTTTCACTTGGACTCCAGCAGCTGCTCAAGCTTTTCAAACCTTGAAGACAACCATGTGCACCACTCCGGTTTTGGACCTTCTCGACTTCAAAAAGACCTTTGTGTTGGAATGTGACGCCTCAGGGAAAGGAATATGTTCTTTCCTTATGCAAGAGGGTCGACCGTTGGCCTTCACTAGCAAGCAACTGTCTGAAAGGAATCTGGGCAAACCCATTTATGAAAAAGAAATGTTGGTGATTCTGCATGATGTTGAGTTGTGGTGTCCTTATCTCTTGGGGCAACGCTTCCAAATTAAGACGGACCATCAAAGCCTCAAGTACTTTATGGAACAATGCATTTCCTCCCAGGAACAACAAAAATGGGTGACTAAGCTCTTTGGATATGATTATGAGATCATTTACAAGAAGGGCAAAGACAATGTCGTGGCGGATACATTGTCCCAGAAATATGAAGACGAAGGATCCCTTTTTTCTCTTTCCTTCATTGTACCCAATTGGCTCCAAGCTGTGCACCAGGAATGGCTTCAAGATCCCAAAAGTTCGCATCTGATCGAGCAAAGGCAGAACAAGGCTCCGGCTCCCCTAGGGTACTCTTGGCTCCAGGATGAGCTTCGATACGAAGGCTGCTTGTATTTAAATAAACAATCCAAGCTCAAATCCACGGTGCTTTCTGAGCTTCATTCTACACCCACAGCGGGGTACTCAGGGTTCACCAAAACATATGACCGAGTCAAACATTCTTTTTTCTGGGATGGTATCAAACAGGACATCCATAAGTTTTTCACTGAATGTAAGGTGTGTCAACGTAACAAGGGAGAAACATTCAAATCTCCAGGCACCCTCCAACCGCTTCCGATTTCCCCTGCTATTTGGAAGGATATCTCTATGGACTTTATTACAGGCTTACCCAAATCGGGAAATAAATTAGTCATAATAGTGGTGGTGGATCGCCTTTCCAAGTATGCTCATTTTTGTGCTCTTCACCATCCATTTACTGCATCCACGGTGGCTCAAATTTTCATGGACCAGGTCTTCAAACTTCATGGCATGCCACACTCTATTGTTTCTGATTGAGACCCAACTTTCACAAGCAATTTTTGGCAAGAACTATTTAAGCTACAAGGCACACAATTGCATCTCAGCTCAGCTTATCATCCCCAGACAGATGGTCAAACGGAAGTTGTCAACAAGTGTTTGGAAACATATCTGAGGTGCTTTGCCTCTGAAAAACAACACCAGTGGGCTCAATGGTTACCCCTCGCCGAATGGTGGTACAAAACTACATACAATACAGCCACTCGCATGACTCCTTTTGAAGCGCTATATGGATAGAAGCCACCTTCAATTCTTTCATACTTACCGGGTACCTCAAAGGTCCAGGTGGTTGACCAAACACTTACAGTCCGAGAGGATATCCTTCGTACCCTTAAAGAGAACTTGGTCATGGCACATAATAGAATGAAGCAACAAGTAGATCAAGATCGCTCTGAACATCAATTTGTAGAAGGGGATTAGGTGTTTCTGAGACTGCAACCATATAAGTAAACTTCCCTCAAGGCCGAGCATTGTCAGAAGCTAGCACCCAAATTTTATGGCCCTTACATAGTTCTCAAGTGTGTGGGACAAGTAGCATATCAGTTAGCTCTACCCAGTTAGTCAAAGCTACATCCTATTTTTCATGTTTCATGTAGCCTTGAAGAAGGTGATTGGAACCAGGTGCCAAATTCAAACCAACCTTCTAGAGTTAGCTGAAGAAGGATCCATTTGGCTACAACCAGAAGCTGTTTTGGACCAGCGTGAGCACCGCCTGCATCAAAGAACCATCAAGGAAGTGCTAGTACATTGGAAAGATATGACTCAACAGATGCAACTTGGGAACCAGCTACAATTCTGCAGCAGTTTCCACATATCAAGCCTTGAGGACAAGGTTGTTTTTAAGGGGGCGGACATGTTAAGGTCCTAACCCACACATAGGTAGATCAATGTATTCGGATGTAATAAAGGTCAATATTAATAAGGCCTTTCAATAAAATAGAATAAGGCGGATGTAAGAATACCTAATAGAAGCTTCTGCTTCTAGAAGGATCTTCCTCTAGATGTTTCTCTTAATAGACATATTTAGTATAAATAAGGTTCGAGGGTATGAAAACCCTAGCTTGAAGATTATTGTAACAGAGTGTTTCTCGATTGGAGGTTGCCCCCTCGAAGAGGCCTGTGAACATTTCTTTCTGAATCAAAGTGCTATTTATATTGCTATTCTTATATCATTTATGTGTTATTGTGAAGATTCTGCTGGATATTTTACTGTTATTCTGCCATTTCTAGCATTTTATTTTTGTTCTGCATATTTTATATATATGGTATCTTGCACTTTCTCCATAGGTGTAGAGGATATTTTGTCCTCCATCCTAAACTTATCCAACAAACTCCTGGCATACTTCGCTTGTGAGACAAAAATGCTTCTCCCTGTTTGCCAAACTTCTACACCCAGGCAATAGTGTAGGAGGCCTAGATTTGTCATGTCAAATGCTCTGCTCATGTTGTATTTGATCCATGTAATTGCATCTTCCTCACTACCTGTAATAATGATATCATCCACATAAACAACCAGAAGAATGATCTCATTACCAACTCTTTTGAAATATAAGTTGGAATTTGAAGGACTCTGTTGGAACCCTTTTTGAACTAAATACTTGTCAATCTTGATGTACCACGCCCTCGGTGCTTGTTTCAGACCATACAGATCCTTCTTTAGTATGCAAACTAGATGTTCCTTCCCTACAACCTTAAACCCCTCTGGTTGGCACATGTATACCACTTCCTTCAAATCTCCATTGAGGAAGGTACTTTTCACGTCCATCTGGTGGAGCTTCTAGCCTTGTTGTGCTACCATGGCTAGAACAAGATGAATAGTGCTCATCTTCATTGTAGGAGAAAAAGTCTCCTCATAGTCAATGCCTTCTCACTGAGAGAATCCTTTCGCAACTAACCGTGATTTGTACTTGTCAAGTGTACCATCTGCCTAGTACTTGACCTTGTACACCCATTTGCAGCCAATGGGTTTCTTCCCTGATGGAAGAGTTGTGAGATCCGAAGTTTGATTTTTCATCAAACTTTCATGTTCAGCCTCCATGGCCTTTTCCCATTCAGGTCTTCCTTTTTCTTCCTTGAATGCCTGAGGCTCATAGATCTCCTGAATATTGGCCATAAGAGCAAAGTTGACTGTGCCAGTCTATTTTTTACTATGATATTCCCTCAATCATCTCTCCTATCTGAACATCTCGAATGGTGTTGTGCCACCACTTGGGTCTTTTGTAATCCATGGCTTCCAAGTCAGTATTGCCACCATGACTTGGGATTCTTGCTTCAGAATGATGAGGAGTCAGAACATGATGAGTCTCCTAGGTCAGTCAAATCAATACATTCTGAAGCAGGAAGCCCAAGTCATGGTGGAAATACTGACTTGGCAGCCATGGATTCCAAAATATCCAAGTGGTGGCACAACACTATTGTGGGGTTATTCTACCCTACGGACTAACAAGCTAGGGTTTAAACTTGCATGCAGATCATGACCCTTCAAGAATTACTTTTAACATTCTACCCCAAACCTAAAACCCTTTTTCACATGCAAACATGGGAAGAACCAACTAACCTTTTTATTGACGGTTGGTGTAGATCCTCCATTGAGATTTATCCTATTTCTTCTACTGCTCCTTCCAAAAAGTGATCCTGCAATCAAGACAAAACTACGCATGCATGCTATTGTTCTACTAGAGGATTAGAGATTAAACATAAATCAAATGAAACACATAAGACTCATGCATTTGAGACGGGAAAAGTATCTTTTTATTAATCTCAAGATGAATCAACTTACAATGATTATAGAGACTGGCCACCGTTCCTCGATCCTAATCCTGGGCTCCTCCTCTTCTTTGTCCTCCAACTGCTTTGCTTGAATTCTCCTAAAGCTTGAGGAAAGGCTAAAGGGTTGGGACAAAACGGATTCGGAAATTTGGCAGAGTTTCTTTGCTATGATTTTCCTCCTTTGAATAGTACCCCTAACCCTTCTTTTATAGGCTAGAAGGAGCTAGGTTTTTAGACGAACTCTCGGCCATGCATGGCGGGGAGTTCCTGTTAACTGACCAAAAGATTCTCGTTCCGTCATAAACTTTCCTGATTGTTTTCTTTGTCAGGTAAACGCTGGCTGTAGTGGGCCAGCCCGCGTGCAGTATAAGGCCTGCCATCGTTCCAACGCGCCCAGTGATAGGTTAGGGCACGAGCTACTTGATTTAGGAGGTTTTTGAAGAGTTTGTTCAGCATGGCTTTGGCAATGAAGGGCAATGAGTTGGCCTGATGCCAGGTAAGCATGGATAGTGAAATTTAGGGTTATAACAGATGCCCCCTAATTTGTGAGGTCAGAAGAGCATCTAATGGCTGAAATACATTACCAATTCTTTCCCAATCTGTACTGATATGCTGAATGAGTGAGCCCAGGAATCAGGAATCAGGAGGTGTCGTCTGCAAAAAATATCAAATGTCTCACTGAGGTGGGCATACCCATGCTCGGGATAAATCAGAACCATGGCTACCAATCAAATACACTGTAGATCCATGTCAAATAACTATAAAGAGTAGCCGTGAACAATACACAGCAGAGCTACATCTCAAAATTAGAAAGATATACATAGAAAGTATCCATCTCTCAGAAGCTGATTCGGCCTAATGGCTGTACTTCAGAGCTCGAGCAAAAACTTCAAAATCTTCTAAACTCAGGTAGGAGTGTAGTATGAGTGTACGACTACACTACCCAGAGGTCTTCGACAGCTCGTCGGTTGTGGACTTGATAATCTTGATGATTGGACTGAAGGCTTCAGTGATTTCAAACAAAGACTTGATTGGACATTCAGGATGGCCGGGTATGCGGACAAGAGACATATTGCAGAGGGGCTGATTCAGGCTAAGTAACAAACTTCCCTTGGGCAATAGCACGAAAAGCGATAAGACTCAGGCAGCATATCTGTTAATCATAAGTGTACGAAGCAGGAGGCAATGCAAACTCTCCATATGTTTGGAAGAGTAACCAAATGGTGGAGGACATAACTCAATATAACGAGCAAAGATTCCTAAGGTCATACTACATCCCAAAGTCTGATGAATCAAACAGATAGATGTGCTTTATCCAAGGGCGACTCATAATGCTGCCAATAAAGAAAATACTTTTCCCATCCTCTTTTTGGGGTATATTTGATTTTTTTGTTCTTTTTGTTGATTTGGAAAGAATAAAGGAATATCAAGTTACAGTGGAGGAACGAGCATAGCAAACATACACGCTCAAGGCATAAGGACAAGACTAATGTTCTAGGAAATGATACTAGGGAAAAATCCTCCAGTGGCCAAAGGTGTTAAGACGCAAAAGCAAACTGTTACTAGGCTGATGGGTAAAGGATGCAAATGCGGTTGATAGAACACACAATGGTAACTTCCTTCGATGTAAGTTTAACGAGCCCAGAGAAGGGA
>ML821836.1:0-73462 GCA_009831015.1 Picea engelmannii | reverse complement strand
CAATTTTACCACTTATTGGAAATATGATCCAAAATACTTCATTCCATTTCGATTTCTAGTTATATCTTTCATTTGTGTTGGGGAAGTCAATCCATCTATACTGTGAACTGAGATCATTTGTATCCTTTAAGAGTATCTTAATTTCTTCCTTTTCATAATGATTTCCTCTTGATTCTCACAAAGTTGAACATGATCATGCTAATGCTTCACATCATTTCCATCAATAATTAGGGGAAACACATACCTTGGGGTGCAATGTTACTAATCTTTGAATCAGATTTTTATGACTCAGATTTGCTGATGGATTCATATCTTCATAAGATAGTTGAGATTGAATCCTTATGGTCTTGTTTACTTAATTTGATTGATTATGGAACATGACATTGTGTCCATGGATTCACATCTCACAAAAATCAATGACACTTAGTCTCTTGTTGAAGGGAATAATGTGGGAAAGCACCTAGTGCTTATCTCTAAGGAGGAAGGTTGTGATATTTGGCTGAATGAACAACATATGAATACTTGATGTTGGCCCTTGGTTATGGAAGGAAGCGAAGAACAAGGAAGAAAAGGAGAAAAAGCGAACTTCGCGGGAGACACAGTGACTGTCACTGGGTCGAAGTGAGCAAAAGAGAAGAAAATATGGAGAGAAGTACGGAAACACAAGCCGTGGGATGAGGAGATCGAGGATGATAGATCAACACGGAAGATGGATCGAGGACAACTCAGAAAGCGAAAAAATCCACTGTTGTATGCTTTAAAGCACCGCGCGAGAAGGAAGGAAAGACAAGCTGGCGAAGCCCAGAAAAAGCGGGTCAAGTTGACCTAGGGTTTTGGTATCTAGGGTTTTGGCACCTAGGTTTCGACCTAAGGCTATTGGTGAGGTATTGTAATGTATAAATAAAGGTTAGGAGGACCTGGGTTGGGTTGGTACGATATTGTTTTTGACTCAACTATAGTATTGTGTGAGAGATCATTGTATTGAGAGAGAGAAGTGTTGAGAGAGAGAGAGAGCCTTCAGGTATTGTAAGATCTTCAGCTATGTGCGAAGGTCAAGTCCTGCAGCTGGGTGCATAGGAAGGGGAGAGAAAGAGAGAAGAGAAGGAGGATATAATAGCTGAGAGCACAAACAAGAACTGTATGCTTTATCTTAATAAATCATAAGCACAGTTTTGTGGACGTAGCCATAGAGAGAGGGTGAACCACATATATTTTACGTTGTGTGTGTGATTGATTCCCTGATCTCTGTCACTGTTATATTGTTATTTGCATTGATGTGTTAGATCAGATCTATAGCTGTGCAGAATAGATCTAGCCTAATAAGTGATAAATTCATGTTGAGTTGTTGTTATACTAGCTCCACTTGATATTCCCCTGGTTGTAGACATCTCTATCCTGCAACCCCCTCATAGCTGCGTTGGGTGAGATTACATATGCTTCGTAGGTGTTGCTGAAAGCACCAATAGCTAGGGCTTGTTGGTGCGCTCTTGGAGATGAACCCTGGGTCCACCCCTCTGCCAATAAATGGTTTCGTTGCCGGGACAAGAATCTTCTTGAGGGAATGTCAAGGTGGTTCCCATCAAAGACAGAGATTCAAAAGTGGATAGAAGATCAAGAGAAGGACTTCACTAAAGCCCAGAACAAGAAAAATAAGCTGAGTACTGAATATTGTCTACAAAGATACATCTTCATCGACATTCACGAGATATTCTTTGGAGGAATCCATCAGGAGTTGTCTGAGTGGTTGGCTAGGTTAGCTGATACCTAGTTTGAGATTAGGTCTAGACCTCTTGTGGTTTGGACGTCGACACTAATCCAGAAGGTCAAAAGATTCGACAACGTTGTATCCAGAGAAATAGATAATTGGTTTGATACCATTGGAGGGTATATCACTGAGTTTGCTGTTGACATAGTAGATTCATACAACCAAGATGAAAGATGTTTCTTTAAAGGACCCAGAGGAAAATTCTTACAATTCTTGAAGTTGAGACTCAAGATGTTATTGCATGAGAAGAACATCTTGAATATACAGTAGATTGGGTGGATTTGAAAAGGATAATGTTGAAGAACTCAGACAGCGACAATGACAAATAAGCTAGACATACGCGTAGTGGGAGAGTATTTTGAGGGGTTCACCTTGAGAACCTCTTTAAGAAAAACTACGGAGAAGAGGGTTTCTACAGTGGAGAAGAGGTAGATCCGACAGACGAAGAACATTCAAAACCCACTAGAGCAGAAGAAGGGGAAGTTGAAGAACTTTGCCGGAACGAGCCTGAAACCTTAGGAACTGCATAGACCACTGAAGTAAGTACTATTAACCCTCCTATTTCTTCAGCAGTGCTAAGTAATCAGAATAGTCATAATCACCAGAGTCCATAGAGTACTATTACCAGCAGTTCAACATCTACTCAGACAGGAAACCTAGGAAGCTCCATGACAGATGAGATGAGGCTCCCTATATTTAGAGGAGATGGATCTAAAGATCTTGATCAGCACTGGTTCCTGTGTGAGGCTGTACAAAACATTACGAATGTTACCGATGAAGCTGTTAAAAGAAACCAGTTTAGCACCACCCTAAGGGATCGCGCATTGAGATGGTACATGAAGCGTGTCCAAGGACTTGCACAACCTAAGCCACTGAATGAAATCAAGAACGCATTGATTACGGAGTTTAAGAAACCTAAGTCAGAGTCCCAATGTATTACAAAGCTGAAAGAGATCAAGCAAAAGGTAGCCGGACCTGTTTGGGAGTTCGATTAAAGATTCAAGACCCTAACAGGAAGATTGACCTTTAAGATCCCGGATGAGTAGAACAAAGAATGGTTCATCACTGCTCTCTTACCACATATCATAGTCCCCTTGATGCAACAAAATATTGATTTGTAGGTGGAAGCATTGGATATCACCATGAAGCTTGAATCAACCCCTATGGGAGAATCCAGCTCAGGTATGAGTAAGATCTTGAGTCAACTAACTAGTTTGTCTCTATAGGTCAAAGACATGAAGAAAGACAAGGGAAAAGACAAGAGATAAGACATGTGGTGTGTCAGATGCAAATCAGAAGGTCATGACAAGGAACAATGCTCTCTATTCAATGAATACTTGGCTTCTGGAGCTCCGAGCCCCTTGAAGCAAGTCACCTTACCTTGGTGTGAAGTATGTATAAATCGACATCACCCTGTTAAGTGCTATTACATGTAAAAATACATTCAGACACCCACAAAATTGTACTACACATTCTGTAAATCAGTAGGGCATGATGATAGAGATTGTATATCTTATGATCTCATGCATGAAAGATCGAGATATATATAATATCCAAGGCGAAGTACATCAAGAAGGAAACACTACATAGTATAACTCCCTAGGAAGAGGAAACTTCGATCCTCGTGGTGGATTCATAGGACGAGGACGAGGAGGAGGTATGTGTCGAGGTCGAGGAAACATAATCTGTTATAACTGTGATCAACCAGGACATCTAGCAAGGGACTGCCAGAACCCTTGTACCACTTGTAGTTATTGCAACTCCTTCGAGCATGTCATTGAGGACTGCCCTGTGCTTCTAGCCAAGCTTCAGGAAAGACGAGGACCCCAACAAAACCCACAAGTGCAATTGATCTATGTTGAACCTTGCGGAGCAGACCCTAGAGTCACTATTATCACTCGAGGAGGCACTACCACAAGAGAGGATATAATGACTCAAGGAAAGATCACAGAAGACTCAGGCATCAGGAAAGCTGCAGAGAAGACCCAAAATTTTGATGCGAAGAAAGAAAGACAAATCTTTCAGGAAGCAAGGCAAGAGTTCAAAGCAGGTCAAGGTTCTTCCTCAAAGACATGACCATAAATCAAAGAATATGGGATGCCTCAGGCATTTGATTGGTTGGATTTTCCAGAAGGAGGAAAAGAGGTTAGTAAGCTCATCGATTTTTAATACACTTATATTAAGTTGATTCAGGATGAAAATGATGTACAAGATCTACATAACTTAATCAGACAGTATGAGCTAGGAAAGATAGACCCCTTACTGAATAGGGTAGTACACCAAATTGGTAAGAAGAGAAGGACAAATAAATAATTACACTTGAATGCTCAGATAGGAGAATATGATATAGACTATGTGGTCCTCGACTTAGGGTTAGAGGTCAATGTTATGACGAAGAAAACTTGGGAACTGATGGGAACAACCAAGCTGATCTATTCCCCTATCAGGCTTAGAATGGCTAATCAACAAGCTGTCAACCCATTTGGATGATTGGAGCATGTTCCCGTGGACATCGACGGGGTAAGAACATTTGCAGATTTTGAGGTAATTGAGATAGTCGATGACAGTTTCCCTTACCTTGCACTGTTAGGAATCGATTGGGCCTTTAACATTCCACTGTAGTTGATCTGAAGAAAATATGTATGACCTTTGAAAGAGATGGCCTTCGGGTCATTGCACCCTTATATCCAGATGAAGGTCCACAATACACATAGCCCATCAGAGAAGAATACCAAGCATACGAATTGGAAAACATCTACAAACTAAAAACCAGACAACAAGAGTACATCAACCCTACAGTCGATGGGAATCTAAGCTGGCGAAGTGACAATGTATGCTCATTAGATTCAGAAGAAGTGCTGGAGAACTAGCAGAACCATATGTATGAAGTATCTACCAGAAGATGTGCTAGATTAACTAGAGAAGTTTGTTGGATCAGCACAACAGTGAGTAACTTACCCACATTTCTTTGAAGAAATTGTACTAACACAATAGAGACTATTGGCCATGGATGAGGCCCTGAAAGCTACACCAGCAATATGGTGGGGGACACATAAAATAAATATCATAGACTGGACCCAATGCCAAACTTTGATGACAGTGCGGTTCTCAGCCCAAGTAGAAAGTTGCAAAGTGAGATACAGAGGTCGAAGTTGTCCAAAAGACCATGTGCGAAGCTGCGAAGAGGACTGGAGTGACACCCCTCAAGAACAATGGGTGCACATATTCATTAACACGATGGATAGGACCCCTATCAACTGGTACCTTCAAGCAGAGTTGCACCTCATCACTGCAGAATGGGAAGGTATGATTCATAATTTTGTAACCACCTTTTTATTTGAAAGTGAATATCCTTCAATAGACCAAGCATTATAAATCATGAGAAAGGAGGTATTCAAAGAGGCATCTAGCCTCCCTATGGAACAAGAAGAGGATGAATGGACTGTGCCTCTCCAAAAATTGCAGAGCTGCTACAACATCAATGTCGATGATGACGATGATCTGAGGAAGGTAAACATCACTAAAACAGAAGGCCAAAGAGATGTAGAAGGAACATAAGTTGAGATACCATTTATTGGGCAACCAATCAGGATTAAGAAGGTCAATATTGGAACATAGGAGACATCGAAGCTTGCCAATGTCAGAGATTATTGGGATGCTGCTACCATTGACAAGATTAAAGAGTTACTGCATGAATATCAGGACTTGTTTCTGACCAAGTTCACTGATATGAAGGGAATCAAAGGACCTATGTGAGAGATGAGGATCCCTTTGAAACCAGATGTGAATCTAGTCAATCAAAGAACCTACATATTGAACCCAAAATATAAGGAAAAAGTGAATATCGAACTTGATAGAATGTTGGAAGCAAGAATTATTGAACCTGTCGAAGAGTCAGAGTGGATTAACCCTATGGTCATGCAAGACAAGAAGACATGAGAAATCAGGATATGTGTAGACCTCAGGAAGTTGAATGATGTCTGTCTACATGACCCCTTCCCTACACCATTCACCGACGAAGTGTTAGACAATGTGGGAGGCCAGGAGGTATATTCTTTTATAGATGGACTTTTCAGGATACCATCAGATCTAGATTACCAAGGAGGACCACCACAAGAACACGTTTTCCACAGAATGGGGATCCTACCAATATACAATGATGCCATTTGGACTGAAGAATTCCCCAACCATGTTTTCCAGGGTGGTGGTCGAAGCGTTCAAAGAATTTTTGCATAAATTTTTAGAAGCATATTTTGATGACTGGATTGTGTTTAGTTTGTTGAAAAACCATATTGAATGCCTAAGACTAATGTTGGATAAGTGCAGGTAGTGTCAAATTTCTTTGAATATGAAGAAGCGCATCTTCTTCTCACCATTTGGAGTGTTATTAGGCCATATTGTATGCAAACAGGGACTGCTGGTTGATCCATCAAAAATTGCAATTATAGTTGATTTTCCACCTCTTACTTCAGTCAAACAATTTCGCACTGCGCTAGGACATACTGGTTATTACAGGAAATTCATCAAAGGATATGCCCAAATTACAACACCGATGGAAAAGATGTTGAAGAAAGATTGTCAGCTTAGCTAGACATAAGAATGCCAGACGAGCTTCAACACACTGAAAAAAAATATGGTTACTACGCCTATCCTGGTCTTCCCAGATTGGAGCAAGGAGTTACATGTGCATGTCGATGCGTCTTCTATTGCATTGGGAGCAGTGTTGGCCCAACCTGGAGAAGGGGATATCGACCATTCGTTATATTTTGCTAGTAGGAAGCTATCTACAACTGAAATTAATTATACCACTACCGAGAGAGAAGGATTAGCCATGGTGTATGCATTGCAAAAGTTCCGCCACTACTTACTGGGAGGACACTTTAAAATGTTCAAAGATCACTCTGCGTTGAAGTACCTAGTCAATAAGCTAGTGTTGGGGGGGCGAATATGCATATGGATTCTACTATTTCAAGAATATGATTTCGATATCATAGTTAAGACAAGAATAATGAACAAGGGCCCTGACCACTTGTCAAGGTTGGAACATGGTGAAGAACCCACCAGTTTGGAGGATACACTGTCGAATTCACATCTGCTCGCCATTATAAATATTGACGACCAATTCGCAGACATAGTCCAGTTCTTGTCAACATGAATGGCACCTAGTGAGTACACAATTCCCCAGAAGAAACAACTAGTAGTGTGCGCTGTAGACTTTTCACTTATAGCTGGTCAGCTATACAAGATGGGACCTGATGATATCCTAAGGAGATGTGTTATGGAGGTAGAGCACCCACTGATCCTCGCAGAAGCTCATGAAGGCATCACAAGAGGACATTACGCAGGGAAAGAAACTGTACAGAAGGTTCTGCGAGCTGGCCTTTGGTGGCCTACCTTACACAGAGATGCTAAAGATTATGCCAGAGAGTTGGAAAACCATCACGAAGAGATGAAATGCCATTAGCACCATAGTTGACCCTACAAGCATTTGAGAAATGGGCCATTGACTTCGTGGGACCTATAAACCCACCAGAAAAGTGCACGGGAGCAAGGTATATCATTACTGCGACAAAATACTTAACCAGATGGGCCGAAGCCAGAGAAATAAAAGACTGTAGCGCAACTACAACTGCGCGTTTTATATTTGATTACATAATAACCAGGTTTGGATCCCCTAAGATCCTTATGAGTGATCAAGGTACACACTTCATCAATAAGACAGTTGAAGCCCTGACTAAAGAATTTGCAGTCCACCATTAGAAGAGTACACCTTACCATCCACAAGAAAATGGAACAGTTGAAGCATTCAACAAGATATTGGAGACATCATTAACGAATATTTGCAGTGTGAACATGGATGACTGGGATTTAAGAGTACTTGCAGTACTCTGGGCTTATAGAATCACTTGCAAGAAATTACCAATGTAGACCCCTTTCAAGTTGGTTTATGGTCTTGAAGTTGTTATCCCGATGGAATACTTAGTGCCAAGCTTAAGAATTGTTGCCTTTACAGGTATGGATGAGACTGGCGTTGTTCAAGAGAGGCTTGCACAGTTGGTTGAACTGGAAGAAGACATATTTATTGCAGGATTCCACTAGCAGGTTTAGAAGGGAAGAGAGAAGGCCTATCATGATAGGCACATCAAGAAGAAGGAATTCAAGAAAGGTGACTTAGTGCTAATGTATGACAATAAGTTTATAAAACACCCAGGGAAGTTCAGAACACATTGGCTCGGACCATATGAGATCACCTATGTAACCGAAGGAGGAGCTGCACAACTGAAGACGTTGAACAGAGAGTGGAAGGAAGGATTGGTGAATGGGAGTCGGCTGAAGTTGTACTGTGACAACCAGCTTCCTTGCAACTCTCAGTAAAAGCATGAAGAAAAGGGTCTAGGTACCAGGTGCAGTTGAAAATGGGTACCAGCCACAGAAAAGAAAGTCTGCACAAGGACGAGATGGAGGCAAAAAGTAGAAAGCAAGGGATGTATCACGCAGTCCAAAGTCGAAGAAAAATAGAAGGATCAGATCTGAAGTGCCTTGGGACGAGTCACAGGTGAGTGTTGTGGGTCTGTTGGCCCTTGGTTATGGAAGGAAGTGAAGAAAAAGGAAGAAAAGGAGAAAAATCAAACTTAGCAGGAGACATAGTGACTGTCGCTGGGTCAAAGTGAGCAGAAAAGATGGAGCAAAGTACGGAAACGAAAGCCGTGGGATGATGAGATCCAGAATGATAGATCAACAAGGAAGATGGATTGAGGACAACTCATCAAGCGAAAAAATCCACCATTGGATGCTTTGGAGCACTGCACAAGAAGGAAGGAAAGATAGGCTGGCGAAGCCTAGAAAAAGAAGGTCAAGTTGACCTAGGGTTTTAGACACCTAGGGTTTTTGTATCTAGGGTTTTGGCACCTATGTTTCGACCTAAGGCTATTGGTGAGGTATTGTAATGTATAAATAAAGGTCAAGAGGACTTGGGTGGGGTTGGTACGATATTGTTGTTGATCTAGCTATAATATTGTGTGAGAGATCATTGTATTGAGAGAGAGAAGTGATGAGAGAGAGAGAGCCTTCAGGTATTGTAAGATCTTCAGCTGCGTGTGAAGGTCAAGTCTTGCAGCTGGGTGCATAGGAAGGGGAAAGAAAGAGAGAAGAGGAGGAGGATCTGCTAGCTGAGAGCGTGGACAAGAACTGTACGCTTTATCTAAATAAATCATAAGCATTGTTCTGTGGACGTAGCCCTAGAGAGAGGGTGAACCACGTATATTTTTCATTGTGTGTGTGATTGATGCATTGATCTCTATCACTGTTATATTCTTATTTTCATTGTTGTGTTAGATCAGATCTATAGTTGTGCAGGATAGATCTAGCCTAATAAGTGATAGATGCATGTTGAGTTGCTTTTATACTAGCTCCACTTGATATTCCCCTGGTTGTAGACATCTCTATCCTACAACCCCCTCATAGTTGCTTCGGGTGAGACTACATCTACTTCGTAGGTGTTGCCGAAAGGGCCAGTAGCTAGGGCTTGTTGGTGCGTTCTTGGAGCTGAACCCTGGGTCTGCCCTTGTGCCAACACTTGATAACAACAATGAAATTTGCATAAGTTTTGTGATATCCCACTTAGTTTAAGTTTACTTTAGCATAGCATGCTTCGCCTAGGATTAATTTTAATTTCGGTCTTTACTTTTCTTTTTTAGTTCAATTTCATTTCAATAAGTTAGTCAATTAAGAGAAGGATTTCTTCCCAAACTGTCTAAAAGACGATCACACCATTGTCTTTTGTATGTAGGTTGGGAAAGTGGCTTGTGCAACCAATAAATCATGATTTTTCTCTTGAAATGAAGGCAACATAGGGAAGTGTTAATATAAACTTGGCTACTCATATTCCTTTGCAACATTGTTTGATTAATGAATCAATATTGTCACTAATTCAACAGTTGATCAAAAATATATTTTTCCTCATTTATTTATCTACATATTCGTTTATGATCTAGTTGATGTTTGGAGTCATTTTAATGACTATTTTGATGGCCTCCATAACTGCCAATTTTCCCCTCTTTTTCTTACCAGACTAAATTATTTGTATCTATGTAGTTAATGATTATATTTTGTAGCAAAGAGAAAATGACGCTTTGGTGAGAAATCTGAAATGTATTTTCTGTTGAAAATTAATCATTTTCAAATATGCAAGGGAATTGCTTATGAAATGAAAGAGCTTATGGGTTTGTGGAATGTTCCATGTAATTGGTTTTTGAAAATCTATTTTGATTGAGCATCTACATTAACCCATGTTGGTTGATTCCAGGAAGATTTTTTTTGTTGCACTAAATGAAAGAAGAATTGCATGTGACAACTGATGGAAGAATTGTGTTGCAAATCTTTTACACTAGATCATCAATTCTCGTAATCTAGTTTGTTCTTCATTTCAGATCAAAAACTATGGGAATCTTTTCATTGGGGTTGATATTGAATGGTTAAAATTTCTTGACTAATTCTAGCTCTTGGATTATTTCTTGAGATTTCATTGAAAACAATTTTGTTGTTGCTACACCATATTTATTACTTGTTGTTGTTTTCTCTTCTCATCTTTCAACCAATTTTCATTCTTTCTGGATGACTGACATTCTAGCTTCATATTTCTTTTAGCTTCGTTTTCTTTTCCACGAATTGATTTCCAATTTTAGTCTTGCTTTCTGCTTATACATATTCCTTCCATATTTTGATTTGAATGTTGGTATTTCTTTGAGCTTATTTGACTCTTAGTTTACCTTGAGGATTACTATTTAAATTTGAGTAAGGGGTTGGTCCCATTCTGGTCACATACTAAAGAATATTTTTTACAAGTCATAAGATGCATGGGCTACTCTATTTGAATGAACATTCATGAAGTTCTCGGATGTAGGTATGGAGTGATAGTTGTGGTGGAACACATGTGCCTTCTGAGCGTACCGCGATAATCCATAAGTATAGGAAAGTGTCTATCTATATTTTTATTTGAGTTATATCCACTTCAAATTAATAAAATGGCCAATACTATGACAGTTTTTGGGGAGACCTATGGATTAAACTAAAATGCATAACATCTACTCAAAAAATCAAAGAAACTTTCGTATCACCCCGCTTCCTTCACATCCTAATGTGTGTATGCATATCTATATCTAAAATATAAAAGGGTGAGCATATTATGAAATAAAAAATGAAGTTGAAAGCACTATTAATATTAATAGTGTGGGAAGTACAAGTAAAACTATCGGGGCTATGGACGACTGCTGGCAGCAGAGCTATGCTTGTATGGTACCGAGACAACTTTGTCGGGGCTATGGACGCTCGCTGGAAGTGAAGAAATACCGAGAAAAGAGAGATGAGAACACTTATGCATATGTTTTCTTGTTATAAAAGTAAAAACCCAAGGTCAAACAAAAACCAATCTGAAGTGTGCAACTAGTAAAATAATTTATCTCATTATTTGACTCTTTGAAAAAGGTGTGTTAGATTACCAATACTATAAATGTTGGGTTATATCTTTTAGAAATTTGGCAACATTGCGGTACCCATGACTATTGGAAAATTTTTTGTAGTCTTGTTGAGCTTATCTTTAAAACTCAGATATGAAGTATAGTCCCTAGACTTCTATTGACAAAGATAACTAGTTCTTCCAGTGTGTCACCATTTCTTGTCGCCGCAACAACCCCCCTTTACTTTTTCTTGTAAAAGTGAAAGGAAAGTCCCCCCCTACTAAAATTTCGATCCTATTGCCTAATCCTCTACTTCTTGAACCTAATACTATCCATTTTCCTACATTGACGGAGTTGAGGGTTTTATCTTGATTAATGACTCTCTTTGATGGGTGTGGATTTTTCCTTTTGATCTGATGATTTCAAATGTCTTCATGATGTTTATTGAATTGTTATGTTTTTGGACATTTGTATGATGGAATTGATGTGTCATTTTATGATCTTTTGATGATTCTGAAGTGCCTGATAATATGAGGTTGCTACATGGTTTGTTCTATTGCATGTCCTAATTGAATAACTCAAAGTTCACATCTTACTACTGACATGTTGGTGCTTTATGTTTTCATCTTTATTCTTTTGCATGCAGATTCTGATCACCTATTTCAAACTCTAAGTCTAAATCGCTTATTGTTGATCCTTCTTTTGAGTTGAGACTTGATACATGTAGTTTCAACACACTCATATACATCCACCATATTATCGTTGAATCAACCTAATACTCTCTTATAAATCGGCTTACATGCAGGTAATATATTGTTTATTGTATTGGAAAGTCTTCTTTTGATCTCATGACTGATATCATTCTTTTTATTTTGCAGGAGAAGGTTTGTAGGGGCACTGTGTTCGCATGGTTGTTTCATCCTTGAGAGGCCTGTGGGGAAATATGTTGATCCTTGTCTTCTACCTTGACCTTGATTATTCCCAGGGTTCTCCTTATTGGGAAGCAGATTACCTTCACTTTCATTTATCTCGAGGTCCAAAGCCCCCAAGGTTGTCGGACCCACCTTTCCCGCAAGCCTATCCTTGAACTTCTTTGGATTGGCTTACATTGGGTCCTCTCTTGGTCATACCTCTCACCAAAATCCACACCATAGGTCCATTTAGCCTCTTGATTGTGAGTTCTTGTTGAGCTGTCGCCTGATGCTTGCTAGCTATCTATCATATTCACGTATAATGGCTTAGCATAAAGAATTTTTCCCTGACATGGTTGTGATATCGCTCCTTGTGAACTGAGCATGTATGCCCTTCAACATGAACATATTGAATGGACTAACATATGATGCATGCTTGGTTGGAGTCGATGTCATGTTTCCATTTGTTGCTACTTGCGATGTTAAAATGTTGCATGAAGTGTCTTCCTTCTCTCTTGTCACTCTTCCTTCATCACAGTTGGATTGCCACATCCTCGATCGTCATCTGACCCCACTCATCTCCACTATGCTTGGTGTTTCAAATATTTTTTTTATTAGCTAAATATCCCTGACTTGTGGGATTGGCCTGTGGCTGAGATGCCACGATCCAGGGGCATCTAAGACGTCAAAATCACTCGGGGATCACACCATCCCTTAACATGGTTGGATTTGAGGTGTCCCTAGATGTTTTGAACCGATGAATTTACTTACGAAGTACCTTAATAGCGCTCTCCTTAATTGACTTCTCTACACCACGGGGACACTAGTGTTTCAAATCCTACCCTATACGTGTTTTTCTAAATTTTGACCCCTAGGTGCAGAACCCTGACCAGTGGAACTTAGGGCACATGGAACCTCGACTAGTCTATTTTTTTCCTAATTTTTCTACTTTGTGATTATATTATTTTATTTTATTAATTTTTGTAAATATTTTATTCTAATTTTGTATATATATATATTTTTTAATTTTTTAATTTTTTTTAATTTTGTAAATATTTATGTATGCATTTTATTTTATGTATTTGATTTAATTTTGATTTAATTTTAATTTATTTCTTTTTTAAACCATGTATGATTAATAAACTAATCATTTTTATCATTTAATGTGTACATATTTTTCTCATAAATTAAAAATAAAATAAAATAGAAAAACAAATCGAATTTCCTTTTTAATTAAAATTTTCATGATTTTTTGTTTTCATTTTTCAATTTTCTTTACTAAACCTAGCTTGCACATAATTCACCTTTTTTTACTTTTCCACCTTTCCCACCTAAACCTAAATGTACTACCCCGGGTCGTACTTTATAGGGATTTCCTATTTTCTAGGAATTTTTGGAAACTATATTAACTTATATTTCAAACCTTATTCCCAAAATGCATTGAAACATATAACAAAATATATTATGTTTTATGGGAATTTATTAATTAAATAATGATGGAAACATGCAAAAGAGGGGGGGATGTATCTAATGTTTTATGTTTTATGATGTTGATTATATATATATATATATATAATAATAATAATAATAATAATAATAATAATAATAAAAAAAAATTATCCCTACACTCTGAAAGGCCCATCGGAGTTCAGTAAACACGCCTTACAATTGCATTCCGAAGAGCCCTTCAGAGTGAGCTCATCAGATCTCACCCAACTCTCTTTCACTCAACACTTTGACGAGAACAATATCAAAATTATTTAAAGAAATCTCTTTTTTGAAAAAGATGAGAAAGAATTGGGATCAATTTAATACATTTTTTGGGAAAACGTGAAGCCATGGGACCATATATTATTTTAATAATTTTTTTTTTTGTAAACAAAAAGAGGTAATTCCTATTAATGAGTTGTCACTATACAAAATTGATACATGTTACTGGCTTGCCACTTGTTCCGCCAAACTAGTGGAAACTGAAACAGGTGGCCGCCTATTATGCTTTCGACCAAAAAAGGGCATCCGCCACTTTCCCTGCCAATTGGAAACTAGAGCAGGTGGCAGATGGTAGTGCTGATAGAACTGTCTGTGTAAGCTAAACATACTAATAAACTCTGAAAAATTAAAACTAGGAAAGAAATGAGCAGAGTACTAGACCAGGTTGACAAGAAAAAAACACCATCACCGTGCTGGTGGAGCTCAAAGAACTGTGAAAATATAGACATTAGCAGTGCCTTGAGAACCATGGAACCTGTCATTTGAAGCACCCCTGTGAAGGATGTCATCGTTGGGCTGGAGCACGAAGGGTTACGCACAGGTCAAGCACCTTTGTTTGGCTGGTGTGTTCGAGAAGGCATCGAAAAACATGTTAATGCAGTTGTTGATGAGGGTGTCTCGATGAAGTTGGTTTGCCATATAACCTCTGATGTCAAAAATAATCTCCAGCTACTCTGGGATGAAGTGGCTGGGTTGAACCTGGTCGCATTCCTTAATTGTGTACAGTGGTGGAGGCACTGAGATGGGGAATTCCTCCTGCAAATTGCAAGTGGCTCCCTCCATAGTCGTCGCTGCTCCTGGAACTGCCTTGCTGGTGCTGGGGTGAATGTACATATCAAGGGTCGTGTGGAGGAATTCCTCCTAAACAATGCATGTGGTGCCTTTCGTGGCTGCCTCTATACCTGTATCTGCCTTACTAGTGCTGAGGCACAAATAGTCATCTGGGACCATGTAGAGGAGGGATTCTGGTGGAACTTGGATTGGTTCCTCCGAGAATTCCTCCTCCACGTAAGCCATTGGAGGAGTATGAGGCCACGTAGTTCACTGTGTCCAGGAAATTAACAGAGCCCACTCTAGGTTATGCAGGAGTCTCTGGCTGGCTGCATGACTGTACTAGGCAGGGCCTCTCCTGGTCTTTCCTCTCTCTCTCTCGTCATCGCAGAGCTTGGGGGGATAAGAACCAACTGGACTAAAACCAAGAGAACCAACTATGCCAAAATCCAATTCCTGGGCATAGCGAGGTGACAGAGCGCGAAGGCAAAGTGTTGCAAGCCATGTCTAAGATAGATAGATAACCTAGGGATGGACATGACTGTAATGCAACCACCCATACTCAACACCCCTCTCCTATGATTAATCAACGAGGCCTCCATTAATATGACACGAGGGAGTTGTCCTCCCTTCCTCTGCAATATTTTATGATCGCCCTCCATTCAAGACCCAGGTGAGGCATGGCGGCTGACCATATTTATGGTTGAATTCATGGGAGGGTTGCGTGGCCTCCTTATGCTATGTGGCACCCCATCCGAGGTGGGATAATCTCTTCTAGCGAGATCTAGACAATGACCTAGTAGCATGGTTGGTTGAGAGGTTTGAGTGTTCCATTAGATTAGCTCTTCCTTTGAGTCCAATCCCTCGTTGTCCAAACAATTTGCAATTTTATTAGAATCTATTTTCACATGGGAGGGGATAAGAGTGAGATGGGGATGTAGGAGGGATTTGAAGTCTTCCATCAGTCCTAGTAATCTCCAGTTGGGTGAGATATCCGAGGGGTGTGAACCATGGTTGATTTTGGTGATGAGATGGATGATGATTTGGGAATCTCCTTCCACTATGAGTTGGAATATGTTGTGACCAATTGCCAACTTGACCCCCATGAGTAGGCTCTAGAGTTCTGGAGCATTGTTTGTATTCAGTCCCAAATATCCTATTGTGTAGTGGAGAATTTTCCCCTCACTGTCTCTTAGAATCGCTCCAAAACCCACCAGCCCCGGATTACCCTTTGAAGCACCATCAAAGTTTAGTTTAACAAAACCTAGGGGGGGAGGGGACCAAGTGCTCGGACTACGACCAATCTTAGTATTTCAAGTATCCTTTGTTCTCGAATCATCGATGAGATTTATATGTTAGGCCTATAGAATGTGACATTCCCCAGGATTGCATTTGAGTTCCTCCTGGGTCTAGTGCTTAGCTTTGATCATTTCTCGAATCAGGTTTAGGATCCTTACCCAGGTTGAGTGAGGGGGGGAGGAAATGGATCAAAAATAATTTTATTTTGTTCTTTCCAAATTTGCCAAACTATGAAGCCTAGTATTAGCTGCTAGATGCGGTCAAGAATTGGATTTTGGTAGAAGATTGAATCCCAATTTTCAATGGTGCTTATGATGCTGGCCTAATTTTTGTTGGAGTGATGCATTAGTTGTGCTTCCATATCCTATATGGCCTCACTGTGGCTGCAATGGTTTAGTAAGTGCTCCATTGTCTCTTCCTGTTTTTGACAGAGGGGACAGATTGAAGGGCCTACAAACCCTCATTTTTGAAGGTTGTCGCAAGTGAGTATGCGGTTTTGGGAAATTATCCAGAGGAAAATTAAGACTTTTAGCTAGAACTTTGGATTCCATATTTTTCTCCATATGTGCTCCTTCGGTTTCCCTTGGTGGTTTTCCTGGATATGGTAAGATTCTTTGACTAAGAAGTTACATGTTGGGGAATGGCCCCATCTGAGGATGTCTGGTACTTCTGTGATGTGGATTTTTTGCTGATTTGCACAGTCCCTCCAGGTCTGCAGGTCCGTTTCCACCTGAAGGTGTAATTCATGGGGTTCATTTTTCCATCTATGCCAGGGGTGTTGCATAACGTTTTCCTTCCATAGGTCCTTTACGTGTAGGGAATCCCTTGATTGCATTTGTTGATAAAGGGGTTTGAGTTATTCTATGGAGGTTAGGGGCGATTGTTGCTACTAGGAGTCTTGCTAGAATAGGGAGTGTTCTCCATTCCTAATCTCCCAGAAAGCATGCTTCTGTATGAGTGATCTATTGTTCCAAGATGTGTTCCAGATATTTGATCCATGGAGCCGATCATTGAATCTGATTAGAATCTCTTCTCTGGTATTGGGCACGTATTTCCTTTTCCAGATTCTTGCCCAGAGTTTTATGGGGTGATTGAGCCAGTGCCACCAAAGTTTCCCCCCCATTACTCGGTTGAGTTTGCCTGGATCTCTGAGGTCCATTCCCCCTAGGGATTTGGGCTTGCATATTTTATCCCATCCCACCAGTGCCCATTTTTTGTTCAGATGGTGTCCATGCCACAGGAAGCTATGCTGGAGGTTTATGATAGCTCTGGTGACAGACTAGGGGGCTGCTAGAGAAGTGAAGAGGTAATTTGGCAGAGCTTGGAGAAATTTTTTTAGAAGAACCGGGCAGGTTGCAATATTAAGTGATCTAAAGGTCAAGTTACTAAGCCTATTAGAGATGGAAAGCAACAGGTTGTCCTAGGAAATGTTACGTGTAATCTCTCCCATGAGGGGAACACCTAAATAATTGGATGGAAGGGATCTCTTGGGGATGCCCATAAGTCGAGAGATGTGGTTTTGAATTTCCATTGGGGTATTGAAGAAGTAGAGCTGTGACTTGTCGAGGTTTAAGGAAGTTCCTGAAGCTTCGACAAAGTCAGTGAGGATTGTCTTGAGCTTATTAGCCTCTTGGGAAGTTGGGGTATACATCAGAAGGTTATCATTGACAAATTGACTATGGGAGGGGGATGGTTGGAGGTTGTGGAGAGGTATGCCTTTGAGATATCCATCCTCAACCGAGGCTTTGATGTAGCGCCATAGACCTTCTGCCATTATGACGAAAAGGAAGGGGGAGAGGGGATCCCCTTGTCGAATGCCACAGGAGGGAGAAAAGGGTTAGGAGGGCATTTTGTTGACAAGGATGGAGAAGAAGGCCAAGGAAGTGAGCTGCATGATCTAGGCCACCCAAATATTATTAAGTCCAAAGGCTTCGAGGAGGGAGCTCATGTATTTCCAACTTCTATCAAAATATTTAGAGAGGTCGATCTTGATGAGCATACCTAGGGTTCTTATTGATTTCAATGAGTGCATGACCTCATGTCCCATGATGACACTATCCATGATTTTCCTTCCCTCCACATATCCAACTTGCTCTTTGGAGATGATGTAAGGAAAGATCAGTTTGAGTCATAGGAAAATTAATTTAGTGGTGATTTTGTAGATGAAATTGGATAGTGCTATTGGCCGAAAATGATTAGGATGTGTGACCCTTTCTTCCTTTGGAACGAGAGTGAGGAAGGTGGCATTGAAGGCCGAGAGAACTTTCCCAGAAGTTCTTGATTCCTCAACTACTTGCCAGACTTCTTCCCTGATCAGCAGCCAACAATAGTGGAAGAAGTCTATCTTGAAGCAGTCTGGCCCAAGAGATTTACCTGGGGGCATCTATTTGACTTTTTAATCCACTTCCTCTTGAGTAATTGGCCTGGTCAGTGCTTCATTTTGTTCTTATGTGACGAGGGAGGGGATGTTCTTTCTGATATTGTGAATAACAGGCATTCTGTCTTTGATGGGCTCTGTTAAAATATATTTATAGTAGTTGTCAATTCCTATGTTATGCTTGCGTGATCTCGGATGGTGTTTCCTTGGTTGTCTTCTAGTTGAGTGATTATGTTTATGTATCTTCTGTGCACCATGGATTTGTGGAAGAACTTGGCGTTCTTTTCTCCTTCCTTGAGCCATTGTACTCTAGATTTATTCCTCCAGAGTATTTCCTCTTATTCCTACCTCTCTTCCAGTTATGCTCAGAGCTTCTCTTCCTCCATCATTAAGGCTTCCATTATTTCTCCAGTAATAAATACCTTTTGCATTGTTTCTAGGCATTACTCAATTTCCTGCTTCCTTTGTAAAATGTTACCAAAAACATTCTTGGTCCATCTCTTTAGTTGTGCCTTGAATTTTTTAAACCCTTGATAGAATTTGTACATGGATGTGCCATGATCTATTTCATCTTGCTCCCACCATGATTTTGAGAGATTTTGAAAGTCCGGGTGAGTGAGCCAGAACTTTTCAAATCTTAAGGGTTTGAGCTTGGGCATGGCCCCAATGTTGAAACAGAGCTAGACCAACCAGTGATCCGAGCCAACATTTGGGAGGATTTTGGCTTCGATGATTAGATTCTCTAGAATAAGTGATTCTGAGATGAGGAAATGATCTAATCTACTTGTCACATGTTGATGCCCAGATCTGCGGTTGGACCAGGTGAAGATACCATTTCTAGTTTCTATGTCTATTAAATTGAGTTGATAAATGAGGGTTCATAACTTACCACTGTCTTGGTCTAGCCGTTTGGTCCCTCCTGTATTTTCCTCCAACGTGAGGATGATGTTGAAGTCACCACCAATCAACCGGTTCTGTGATCCCAACAACGTATTTATGGTGGCTATTCTTCCCATTAACAGATCTTTGTCTTGAGCACTTTGGGGCTCGTAAGCATTTGTAATCATCCCTTTTTTTTAGACCCTATTACTCTGAAGTGAGCCGTAAGCGTGCCCACCAGAAAAGGGTTGGTCTATGATGACTATAGTCGGGTTCCATAGGATTTCCAACCCCCCCGCAACCCCATTTGAGTCTGTATGAGTGGAGTTACAGGTCCTCCAACAATGCCAGAATATGTCCTCCGCTTCCTCCCCATCACATTTTGTTTCCTGTAAAAGGAGAATTTCTGGATTCTCGACACGAATGTTGTCTCGAAGAGTCATTTGCTTGGATCTTCCATTAAGCCCTCTTATATTTCATGTTATGATCTTCATCATGATGAGTTGTGAGGTGGATGGAGATACCTTTCAGTGAGTCTCTGGATCTGCGCTGAGTTGAGCATGTAGTTCCCTAACTACTTAATGAGTTGATGTGCAGATTTACAGCCTCGACGCTTTCTTTCACGAGAGGTACATTTCATCTCAGTGGTTGGGTCTAAGGAGATCCCTAATGTTGAGGTGGATCATGCGGTAGAATCAATGAAAACTTAATGCAACTTTATGAGTTTTTCTACTGGGATGGTTTGTAGTTCCTTTATGTTGAAGGCCTCCTCTAGTTTTTCTAGATCTATATCTGCTAGATCTTGTTCATCGAGTTGCATTAAAGTGTCAGCCCCTCCTTTGGCTTGTCCACATTCTGCTGGGATGCTAAGATTGTTTCTTGATGACTTTCTTTGGTTGGTTCTGTTTGATGTTTGGCTTTTCCCTTTTCCTTGTCCTGGTTGTCTTTTTTGTGTGGATTTCCTACCTCCTCTTCTTTTGGGAGTTGGTTGAGAATTTTGAAGGAGTTTTTGGTAGGGATCTTCTGAGTGCTTTCTTGAGTTTGTTTTCTGGGGGGTTATCTTTTCCTACATGTGACTGTAGTATAACCTTCCTTTTTCTTCCCCTCTCCTACTTTTGGGTTCTGGATATTGAAAGGACAGTCACAGAAGAGGTGACCATTATCATGGCACTTTCTGCAGTGGAAAGGAATATGCTCATAGTCCATTGTTTGATTCCAATCCTCATCCTGATATTCTAGGGTTACTGAGCCTAGTAGAGCCTTTGATATGTCCATATAGTTGTAGATTTGAGCATAGGAAGTGCATTTCCTCTGTTTTTTGGCCTCATAAGATTTCACATATCTTCCCACGGTGTTCCCTATTCCCATGAGGATTTCCTCCATTCATAATTCCTATGGTAGGGAATATAATCTTATCCATACTAGTGCCATTGTGAATTCTTCTTTCTCTAGGTTGAAATGGTCCCTCCAGAACCTGAGGAATATCCCAACAGAGTTGTAGAAGTATGGCCCATTATCAAAAATCTTGTCCTTATCTTCCAAACTGTAGAGGATGATCATGAAAAACCCCTTTGAGTTGAGCTGCACTTCATAGTCTCCCTTGGGGTTCCACATATCTTTGATCCATCTCATGATATCTCTTTTGGAAGGCCATAGGCCCAGAAAATTTCCAATGAGAGCATGATCCCTCATGAACTGGGTGTGTTCACTGACCTTGGTTTAGCTAATGGTGTACCTTGGCGGTTTTTCCGATTGGGGAATGCATTTTGCTGGTTCCCATCCACGAGATGCCTTTGGATGAGACGTGCTCAACTCAACTTCCATTTCTTTACTGAACCCCTATTGGCTATTCCTTGGCTAAGAGCTGATATCACAAGTGAGGCAACGACTCAAAGGCAGGCCGCTTCTCTCGCAGTCCTTCTCTATCATCGNCTTTATGGGTTCATCTTGTGCGATCAATGGCATCATTCTGGTGCAACACAAATACCTTGGGCGCGACGGTTCCGTCTACAGGGGTCAGTGCATACAGAGCGGGGTTTTCGCCCCTTAGAAATTCTATGAAGATGAAAAACCTTAATAATTTATTTTTGAAAAGGACATGGACGTGGAAATTTTTTGGGGAAATGTGCACCCATGAACACGCCTTATTTTAATATTTTCTAAGGATGAGAATTCATTGGAACATGTGCATAATATATTCGTTGTGTTTAATGTGATCGGAGTTCAAACGTGATGAGATACCATTAGACTCCGATAGTATTTCAGAGTGGGCCAACTCACATACATCCACCCACTTCGAATACCATGACTCCGAAAAAAATTTCGGCACACATTTCCATGTAGAGGTTTGGACTTTATGTTTTGGTGGGGACTTTATTTTTATTTATTTAATTTAATTTTTATTTTTCATGGATTTATAGTTTCCAAGATTAATTGCATAACAAACTTGTATGGGCCTAATGGTTAAAAACATGTGTTTCTTTCTCATAGGTCACAAGTTCAAATCTAGTGGGGGTATGACTAGATACCTAATGTATAAGAACAAGTTAAACAACATGGAAGACAAGAGGCTACCTAAAATTGCTTCCAAATCAAGTCATAACCACCATCGACTCAATCAAGGATGGCATAAAGACGCCCAATCTTGGATAAACGATTGGGGAATCATGGAAGAAACCATTTTGCAGAATAAAGATACTATTAAAAAAAAAATGTCAAATCAAAATTTAAGGAAAAAATGTGGTGTGATAAAGAGTTAGAGGAAAAAATAAATTTAAGGTTTTATAAAGATGTAATCAACCCTAATCTAGAAGATCAAAATTATTTATCTATTTTGACAAGTGTAAAGAAAAAAATAAGCATTGCTAAGATAAGAACAAATTCTCACGAGCTCCATAGAGAAACTGGGCGTTGGTCAATTCCTAAAATGCCATGGAATGAAAGAGTGTGTCACCTTTGTGACACTAAGAAGGTTGAAGATGAAAATCACTTTCTCTTAGATTGTCTAGCCTATACCCATATTATATCTCATTTTCAAAATATTGATCACACTACCAACCTTCCTAACCTCTTAACTCAACAAAAGTATGGTGATCTTGGAAAGCTTCTCTTAATGCTTTTCAAGAACAGAAACAAAATTCTAAAGAATCACAAGTATTCACTTACCCTCTTAAGGTCCGATAGACCAATTAGATCTTAGTGGGCGTTAATCATCATCATCATCATCATCATCATCATCATCATTAGTTTTAACCTTGGTCATTTTTATTTTTCGTTAATGGGGGGTAATTAGTTTAATTTTATTTAATATTTTACATAGGATTAGGGTAATAAGTTTTCTTGTTAAAAATCATAAATAAATGTAAATATTTTTCCATTTCCATTTTAAATTATTTTCCTAATGTTAAAAAATAAAAAAGGAAAAAAGGAAAAATTAGAGAAAATTATTCTACAAGCCGTGGGTCCCATGCCACCTGGGTTCTTAATAAAAATATCCATAGGGGTTAAGATATCTAATAAGTAAGTGTTGATCTCTTATGCAGATGGGATTTCTCTTTTTGTAAGTTCAAAAATCAATGGTCCAGATTAACACACAGGCTTGATTAATGGCTACTGAGTGATGATTGTTAAATGGTCATAACTTTTTCTACATTTGTCAGAATGAGGCCCGTAATACCTCGTTGGAAAGGTATCGGATAGAGGAACACATGGGTATATGTATACAATATATAAAGGAGAAACAATATTTCATAAAATTAAGAAAACATTAGACTACGAATTCAGAGGCAAAAATGGCCATATTAATTTCCAATAGTCATATCCGGGGCTACGGGCGACGAAATCAGGCCTAGGATGGCTTGACAGAAAGATGGAAATGTGAATAATAGGCTGGAACAATAAGATTTGACAAATGTTGAGAAAAAATTGTTTGGGAATTCAAAACATTGGTGGAACCCAAATTTGATTGAAGAACCGACTATGCAAACTTCTAGAAGCCATATCTCAGGCTACAAACACCAAAATCAAATGAAAGATGAGATAGAGGAGAAGAATTTAGAAAGATATTAATCATCATGAAGTAGCAAGAAACACCCAAAATGTTTTGAGGAATAGAAGATAATTCCAATGGACAAAGTCAATGATTTTTTTTAACGAATATCATTTGTAAAATGTCTGCGGAAGAAAATAATGAATCATGAGTCTTTTAAGATTCTCTTTGTAATGCTCATATGTTCATTTTCGAAATGCAAGATTTTTTTTAAATGTGAGATAAGAAACAGAAGGAAAAGGAAATGAAGAGTCACGAGAACTAAAAAGTCTCTCTCTCTCTTGTCTTATAAAAAATAACTCGTAGGATAGAGTTTAAACTTTTTCCCTTTGTAACAAAAGATGGTACTATTATTTCTGAGTAATAAAGAGCAACATGCATCCATAAATTTGTGGATTTGATGGATGTATTAGATATTATTTGAGTAGAGAGGATTATGTTGTATGAACTCTTTCTGCACTCTACTCTGTCTACTTATGTTGTCACATGTTTCCTTGTGGGTACATAAATGATGTTACAAATGTATAATGCAACAATTTGTTTGTATATCTGTAGTATTGTTGTTTTCATTTACCATTTGAAAACATGAACTATTTTTGGTTTCATTGGTTTTATCTTTTGTTGTACTCATTCTTTTAGTTTTTCTCCCGGGATAGGTTAGAATTAGTTATATTAGATAATTTTTGTTTTAGTTAGATTAGTCTTAGGATTAATTATAACACTTTGGGGGGTAGTCCAATGTCTTTCCCCTTTTTCTTCTTTTAATTATGAGCAGCAACGAGGCCCATATACTCGTGGGAAATGATACACCAAATGAGAGTAGGTCTAATTGGGACCTGCCATTAGGAGTTCTCCCTTATTTGCTTGATAGGCCATTCAGACCCATCAACACCAACCCTTGATGGAATTGGGATCTAGATCATCCTCATGTCCATGTGTATTTTTCTGAGCTTTGGAACATAAATTACAAGAGGCATTTCTATGACATTTGTGATATTTTCCTCTCTCCTCTTTACACTATCATTTTTGGGTTCCTAAGGTATAAAATTTCAAGTGAAGCTAGAGATGGGATGAAAGGGATAGCCGATTGGTATCTAGGAAAATATTATACCTATATTAGAGTATATAGAACTACATAAGCCCCTCATATTTTTCCATACTTTGTCCCAAATCATCTTTTAATGAGAGAAATAGCCTATCAGACCATAAGAACACGAGTTACTTCCATTCTCATAAGAAATAGTAAAAAACATTGGCCTTCGTTTCATGTGCACATAGGAAACTATAGTCTATTAAATGGAAAACATGCTAGAAAAGAAATAGAGGCTCTGCAAAATTTATGTTTATGCCTGGAAAGTGCAAAAGGACATGACCCACATGATCTAGTAGTGATTCATGTTATATCTATGGGTCTTAATCATTCTAATATTTTTGTGGTATATTTTGATGAAGATATGTTCAAAGGAGTTTTGTTTTATGAAGAGGTATTACAAAAATTTCATGATTATGATGCCAAGCAAGAACTCAAGATGAAAAAGAAGAAATGAAGAAATTTCATTAGTACCATTTTCAAATATTTTTGCAAGAGGATCAAAAGAAATTATTCACCAAAGAGAAAGAGAAGATCAAGAAAGATGAGGAATTGGAGCAAAAGAGGCTAAAATATGATGTGAAAAAACAAAGTGAAAATAAAGGCTAAAAGGAAAGCTGAGGAAGTTGAGGAATTGAGAAAATAAAGTGAAAAAACAACAGCCAAAGAAGAGGCCAACATACTCGTTGAAGAACCTGAGGCCTAGAGAAGAGAAAATGAAAGAGAAGCAATTGAAGCAGAAGATAAAATAAATAAAGATGAAAAATTGGAGCAGTAGAAGAAAAATAAATTAAGCAAAATACCAGGCATCCCATCGACTCCTAATCTAGGCATAGTGAAAATTTCACCCAATGAATACACCCCCCTTAATTCCATCCCAGGTAATACCACCTTTTCCTCACAAATTCTATGTTTTAAAGGTGTTGACATGGGTGTTGGAGACTATTATTACGATGAAAAAAATAAGAGAATTGAGAAAAGGTCGAACAAAAGGAAAAGCGAAGAGACCACTAAATATAGGTCATCCACATGAAGAATTGTTGAATGGAAAGATGGGTCCGACCCAGAAGAAAATGCTATACAAGAAACTTCTGCTCTCTATGCATTTTTCGATTTGAATGCTTCATCCATCCTTAAGGTTACCACTACCTTAAGTGAAACTCGAAACAGAATCACCGAGCTAGATATAGAGTTGAAAATGAAGAAGGATAACAAATCTGCACGATTCCTAAAAGCTATTGAGCAAAAGGACAAACCGCACAAGGAAGAAATTGAGAAAAATGTGCAAGCTGTAAGGGATGAGATGACTTCAGAATTTGAAAGAGTCACCAGGGTTGTTGATAATTTCAAGACATAAGAACTCAACAGAGAATTTCAAACCAAAAAGGATGAAATGAATGTTGAATTTAATAAAAAAACACAATTGGAATATGACACCCATTTGAAAGACTTGAAATATACAAAGGTAAATCTTTCTGAAGAAATTGAACAGATCAAGAGGGAGCATGTAGAAGAGATATCTCATATGCAAATTGAGCTAGGTGAAACCAAATAGTTTATTGAACAACAAGTACTTCGAATCAAGGGATTGGAACAAGACAATGAAAATCTTAAAGAAGTATTGGAAGAAAATAGGGAAAATACTCTGGCCTTAAAAACAATCAAGACAGAGGCATTAGACCTCAACGAAAAGCTTATATTTGAGAAAAAAAAATCCATATGCCTTCTTAATGATATGTAGGCTAACCAAGACGAACAATTGAGACTTGAAGACCAAATAGTTATAATCAGGGACCAATACCAAAAGGAAAATGATGTCTTTGATGGGTTCGTCGATTAGCAAGGACTGTACAAAAATCCCCCAGCTACATTTCCATGTTACTCTACAAAAGAAAGGATAACATACCAAGTATTATTATATACTTGTAAGCCCCTGTTACAATATATCCAAGCGGTCCAAAATACAACATCTAAGGCATGCAAACAACTATGTAATAGTTTATATGATCTCCTTGAAGAATTAGGGATGCAACTGATGCTCCCCATTGATGAAGCACCACCTACCAAAATCAAGATAGTTGATGTGGATGAGCATAGGGAGAATAGAAGATTGAATATTGAACATTTATCTGAAGTAAATAAATAATTCCTGTAAGAATATCTGTTGAAACCTGTCAGGCTCATCACTATGACCCATGGTTTCGTTAAATGAACAACACAAGAACTGAAGCAAGAGGTTTTGTTAAAGAATTGGATATTTAAAATATGTAGTCTGAGAAATTAAAGAATATCATGTACAATTATTCACTCTGGAAGGAATATCAGGACCCGATGCAGATGCAAAAGAACCCGTGATGATCCCATTTTTCATAATTGCTCCACCTGTCTCATCTTTTCTGTTTGTAATCCTAACAAGGATAGGAATGCAAAGAGTTTCTTTTTGTAATATTCTTTTTACATATGATGGAATATTAAGAATGTAAACAATCACCGAATAATTATAAAGGCATGATTGTAAATGAGAAAAAATATTTTGGACTCGGATTGTATCAGGACAATACTACTACTGTATATGAATTTGAACAAGAGACACTTTGAATATTTTGGTACAAATGTGTATGACTGAGACTATTCTATTTATGCATATTTATTTCTATGAATGTGTGGATTTTAGTTATATGAATTAATTCTAGACTAATTTCTATATGTCCATTGTTTCCATTATTTTCATACTAAGTGCAACAATAATATAATAACTTGGTGAATCAATTATTTGTATCTCACTTATTGTATTGTTAGGTTTATTTATTTCTTGCTTCCACAAATTAATTCTGTGCAAGTGATATTATGTTTAACTACACTTATTTTTATAGCTCATCGCTGATCAGGATATGATATGATAACATAGGAATGCATCTTAGGACAATAATAAATCAATTTAGTCTATTTTAGTTATTTAGAATTTTAATTCATTTGAGAACATTCTCTTCTCAAACTCATATTTAGATAATTAGTTTAAATCAATTACCAGGCCAATATTCTGGTCATAAATGCTATCCAAAACAAGACTAGATCTAATTGGGACCTACCATCGAGAATTCTCCCTCAACTTCTTGAACGGGTCTTTTAGACCCGTCAACAGAAATGGCACTAGAAGGAGGGCCATCGAACTGAATGGCTACAAAGAAATCTCAAATCCCTACCCATTCTACCCCGCTTGTTAACACAACTCAGCCTAGTGATTCTCATCAACCTCACATTCAACACACTTTGAACCCTCCATCATATTATGTGAATAATCCTACTCAAACTACTTCTTAGCTTATTCATTCTCCATCTAAACTTGTGTTTTCTTCACCACGACCTTGCTTCTTGACCATTCCAAAGATTGACACCATAGTTAAACAATATTGTGAATGCATTGAGCATGTTCTAACCAGAAAATGGAGTAGGCATACTGAACAAATCCTCTTTGACTATTCATTACCTCAGGGTCAGAAAAAACATCCCAGTGATGACCCGTTCTTCTCCCACTCTTTCACTTACCAGGAAAACCCTAAAGTTGGAACCCCAAAGTATAATATACCTTCAACTCTTAACGACTTTGAAAAATCCTCTGATTTCAAACTCAAAGTTTTCCTACTCGCTGGTGGTGGTGGTATTCCTCCCTCACCACCAAACTCTCCCCCTCTCACCAAGATGTGATTCAGAAGAGAATTCCGAAGAAGAAAAAAACTCTCAAAGTGAGTTTGAAGGAGAAGGGAAATTATAGTTGGTTCTATATTATAATGCACAACTCATGGTTGGAAAAAAACCAAACCATCAACCTTATGAACCTTGGTTACTCTCGGACGTTGTCTCCATACTTGGAGTACTTCATGACCTGCCTAAGTACCTCAAAAGGTTTCTACCCAAGTTTTATCCAGAGAAGAAAGATTCAGTTGAGGACCATGTTAAGAATTTCCTATCGGTCATAAGGCTACAAAATGTTCGACACAAGGATGTTATATGTAGGTTATTCCCTCACACTTTTGAGAAAAAATCCACCACCTAGTTCTAATCCCTAGATCAAGCCTCTAATACTATTTGGGTAATATTCGAGGCTATTTTCCTTAAGAAATTTAGGGAAGATAAAACGCCAACTACCTTTGTCTTAGATATTTCAAGAATACAAATGGATACCGATGAAAAGGTTAAATATTTCAATCAACATTTATTGTCCTTACTTAAATTAGTTCATCGAGCTTCCAAACCTGCCGAAGATGTCACAATATAATTTTACACTTCATCTTTTCCCATGTCCATGGCCATGTTTGTAAAAAATGCAAAGAAAACTACCTTGGAAGCAACTTTTCAAGAGGCCCTAAAAATTGAAAAAAATATGCTTTGTCTAAAGGGAAACTCATGGGTCGAATCCTCCAAAGATAAATCCAAGACTAAAGCCAAATCCCTTGTTTCCAAGTCTTCAGAAGAAAATAAAGATATTGATTCTATGGATATGGAATCCCTCCAAAGAATTTTCAAGAAATTGTCTAATGAGCTAATTGATTTGAAGAAACACAACAAGGAAGGCTCTTCTAATACCAATATTTTTTTTTAAATTTCCATCTAATAAAGATAAGAGAACTCCTCCAGTCAACAAAAAAACTATAATGACATCAGAAGGAATAAATATGGAAGATATTGTTCAAGCTCTACAACATTGGGTCACTAAAAATATAACTGAGTCTAAATAGGGAGAAGAAGATGAAAAGGGACAATTAGAACAAACCCAAGAATCTGATGAATTACCTGAGAAACAAGTGAATTCATTTTGGGACATTGCATATGGAGTGGAAGAAGAAGGAGATACAAAATAAATACATATGTCCTCGAATGTTGTAACCACTATAAGTGCAAGCAATAAGTATTCCTCAAAAACCCCTACTCCTTTCGAACCTCCTAAAAATTCTCCTCACACACAAAAAACACCAGATACTCCTTCCAAAATGATTGTTCCTTCTAATGCCGCCACAAAGTTAGAATATGATTTCTTGAAAGACCTGAAAATAACTAAGGCCAATATTTCTCTATCTGAGCTTATGAAGATCCCTTAAATTCATGAGAATTTCATCAAAACACCTCAAGGTAAGACTGCCAAAAAATCTAAAGAAATAAATGTAGGAGTTAAGAAAGGTACAAGTAAATATTCCCCATCTAGTGATACCTATACACCTAAAAGTTAGGTAGTTGTGAACGCTTCCTTATTAGGGAAAAGGTACAGATCCACCACTCCACCTTTTTTGGTTACTTTCGACATTTTTAACAGGAATGTGCATAATTTTATGATGGATTCTGGTGCCTCTTCAAACACGATTCCCTTTAAAGTGTGTGAAACACTTAAAGTTAAGAATGAACAATTTGACATTAAAATTATACAGCTTGACAAAACCAAAGTTAAAGCGCTAGGGGAATTGAACAATGTTTTAATCAGAATGTCTTCAAACCCTAAGATACATCAAACTATTGACCTCATATTTGTGGATATACTGGACACCTATGGAATTCTCTTGAGAAGAGACTGGTTTGCTACACTTAAAGGGTATTTTTCCACAGACCGATTACACCTTTGGCTACTTGATAATGGCAATACCAACCATATCAATATCGATAGAGAACGATACATGAAACATGTGGTGATAGACCTAAATGACTCAAACAAACCTATAATGTTTAATCATTCTATTCTGGGTAATTATTCATGTGATTCGTTCTTTGGAAATTATTGTGTTGAGACCTCATCCTATGTAGAATCAAACACACAATCTAAAATCCTTCATTGTACTTAGATTGTTGAGCCCCACTGTAATATAACATATGTAAATAATCAGGAAAAAGTACAATCTAACTTAGTTTGTAGATATAAGTTAGAAGTTTTAGCTCAATGTACTAACCACACTAATATTGAAACAAAAGAAAATCCCAAGTCCATACATAATCTAAAAAGAGACCCTAATATGTGGACTTTGTTTTTTTATGGGTCAAAATCTATTGAAGGTGCAAGTGTTGGATGCATTCTAAAATACCAAAATGAAAATAAATTCATGATAACATGCATGTTGGGATTCCAATGCACAAATAATACTATTGAATATGAAGCCCTATTGCAAGGATTACGGAAATAAATTGACTTAGAATCCAAGAAGATAAAGGTATTTAGTGACTCTGAGATAGTCATAAGGCAGGTAAGAAACACCATACATTGTCTCTCCAGTCATCTTAAACACTATCATCATGAGGTATGGGAATTGATCAAGTCATTTGATGCATTTAATATCACTCATGTTCCTCACTCTTTAAATTCTGATGCTGATTTATTAGCCAACATATATTCCAGGATTATTGCTTTTGAGCACTTATTACCTGATACATTTTCAGTGGAACTGCTTTACAAACCTTCAATACCGGATACTGTAACCAACTGGAGGGTATTTGACGATGACAAGAAGATTATTAGTTTCTTACACCTATAATACACCTTCAATGACTCCATAATTGATGAAGATTAGCATGATAGAGAACTCAACGAATATGTTCTTCGATCAATCAATCAATCAATGGAGAAAAAAATCCAAGCTAGATAAATAACATCCCCAAAAGTGTGATAATACTGGAAAAACTCTATGACCTTCAAGAAAAGTTTAAGAAGGTGACAAATTGCAATACCAACAACTCATCAGTGCAATTTGAAGTGATAAATTTGGGATCTAAGAAAATTCCCCAGACCATTAACCTAGGAAAAAAAACGTTTCCCTAAATAAAGATAAGCATTCATCAAATTGTTTAATGAATACAAATATATATTCACTTGGATGTATGATTATCTCAAGACACACGAAACAAATATTATTCAACATGTTATCCCTATGAAGCCACAAACCAAGCCTTTTCAGTAGAAGCTGAGGAAGATGCACCTAAGCTTGGAACCACAAGTAAAATCCAAGATTAATAATTTGTTAGCTACCAGAATAATCTTTCTAGTCAGGCATACCCAATGGATATCGAATATTGTACCTTTAAGGAAGAAAAATGGAGATATACGACTCTGTATCAATTTTAGGAATGTCAATAAAGTTTCAGAGAAAGACAATTATCCAGTGCCTCCTATGGAGCAAATCTTGTAATGTGTATCTAGTTCCGAAATGCTCTCACTACTGGATGATTTTTCTTGTTACAACCAAGTTCATGTTTCCCATGATGATCAATTGAAAATTTATTTTAGGACTAAATGGGGAACATATGCAGACAAAAAAATGCCATTTGGCCTGATCAATGTCGGGGAAATCTTTCAAAGAGCAATGGACATTGCTTTTAGAGGCCTCATTGGAGACTATGTAGTAATCTATTTGGATGACATCAATGTCTTATCCAAAGACAAAAAAGATCATATAGCCCATTTAAGAAGAGTATTTAATAGATGTAGGAAGTACGATATATCTCTCAATCCCCCAAAAAATTGTTTTCACAGTTGATGAAGGCAAAATTTTAGGGTTCATTGTTTCCAAACATGGTATGAGAATTGAACCTGAAAGGACTGAAGAAATTGCTCAAATTCCTCCTCCTCATAACAAAAAATTGGTGCAGTATTTTCTCAGGAAAATTAATTTTGTGAGGAAATTTGTCCCAAGCTTCCTCGAAACAATGAAACCCCTCTAATATATGATAAAAAAGATTGCATAACTTAAGTGGGAATTTAAAGAAACTGAATCCTTTGACATAATCAAAGAAGAAATAGTACAAGCTCCTGCATTGTTAAGCCTAGATTTCAGTCAAGGGTTTATACTCTATACATTTTCCTTAGACATCACATTTGCAACTGTTCTAACCCAGAAAAACCAACAAGGAGATGAATTTCCCATCGCCTTTATGATTTTGGAATTACAAGGAGAAGAATTGGACTACCCTGAAGTAGATAAACAAGCCTTTGTTATGTTTAAAGATGTAAAGCATTTCAAACATTACCTGATCAAGTCAAAAACCAAGGTAATTGTACCTTATTCTATTGTAAGAAATCTACTGATACAAAAGGATTTGGGGGAGAAAATAGCTAATTGGATAACAAACTTACAATATTATGACCTCAAAATTGATCCTTATAAAATCGTCAGAGCTTAGGGATTATGTAAACTAGCTGCTAAATAAGTAAGCAATGAAACATAGGAGAAAAAATTGTATCAAGATCATATCTTATTCGAAAGAGAAGTTTGTTACATTCCTATGAATTCTAATCAATGTTACTATGAAATGAATTATTATCTAACCCATGGGACAACCCCCCATTATATAGAATAGAAAAAGAAGAGGGCCTTCAGACTCAAATCAACCCAATATCATCTCATTCAAGGAATATTGTGCAAAAGAAATTATGATGGTGTCTTCTTGAGATGCCTTGAAAAGGAAGACATTGATAAAGTCCTCTCTGAAATTCATGATGGTATTGTTGGAGGACATTTTAGAGGTGAAACTACAACCCATAAGATACTTAGAGCTGGTTATTGCTGGCCCACCTTATTCAAATATTCCCATGCATATCCAAGAAAGTGCAAGGAATGTCAAAGAGCAGCTAGAAAGGAGAAGAAGACAATGTTACCCCTACAACCTGCTATTATTGAATGCCATTTCCAACAATGGGGTTTGAATGTGATAGATAAATTAATCCTAACTCTTATCAGTTGCACAAATATATCTTGAAAACTACTGATTACTTCACAAGATGGACAAAATCAATACCTCTCAAAGCTATCAATGAAAAATAGGTGATATCATTCCTTTATTCCTTTATTATAACTAGGTTTGGAATTCCTGGATCATTAGTGTTTTACAATGCTAAATACTTTTCTCCCTTGAAATTGACTAAACATTCTCTTGATAAGAATATCAAAATTAAATATTAAGCAAATTAATACCCTCAAGGGAATGGGCTAGCAGAGGCCACTAATAAAAATATGATCAAAATCCTGAAAATAAATTTAACATAACATAAAAGGAATTGGCATCTAGCCCTTCCCAATGCTTTATGGGCCGATAGAGTAACAATCAAGACTTCTCTAGGGAATTCTCCTTTCTTTCTGGTGTATGGACAAGAAGTCAGTCTGCCAACTCACACATTCCTTCCTTCCCTACAATTAGCTATGTTTGTACAAGATGAAGAGTGTCCAATCATGCAACAAAGATTAAATATGCTCCTCAAGTTAGAGGAAGAAAGGGAAAAGTCCAAACAAAACCTAACACAACATCAAGAATTGGTTAAAAGATGGTTTGACATAAATTCAATGGGTAACAAATATTTCTAGGAAGATGATTTAATGCTCAAATGGGATAAAGAAAACGAAATGAAAGGAAAACACACAAAATTCCAAAAACTATGGCTCGGCCCTTACCAGATCTATGAGAAGATTAGACCAAGAACCTTTAAACTCAAGTCATTGGAGGGATATTTGGAGGAGCTCCCTATCAATGGACAATTTCTCAAAAGATACTTCTCCTAATCACCTTTGGTGATATAGTTTTGTACATAATAGGTTTTTATGAATTTTCCTTCCTGCCTTTTTGCAGATTCTACTTTAGTCAATCTTTTTCTTGTTTTGACTTTCTTGATTTTGATTGAAATTTTATTTTTGGTTACTTTTTCAGTTCAAAATAACTGTCTGTTCATTACCACTGATCAATCAATCACTTCTATGACAAAACCCCAATATTTTTTAAGAAAACTAATACATTTCCTTGTGAAAGTACCTTTTCATGTTGAAGCAATCAGGTTACCTTGTGATCAATACTTATTTAGACAAATGATGATTGTACTGAAACACGTGACTTGCTCACTTGTTCCAAGGATAAAATTTAGACCAACAAGCTTAAAATTTTTAAGCATTTGATGACAATTATCTTAAACTGTGTGATCACTCTCATACTATGCCAAATTTAGCCACAAATTCAGAGGGAGTCCTAGCTTTAGATGTCTTCTGCATAATTCTAGTGACACTTCCAAAAAAACCTTGGAAATAAAAATAAATTTGTGACTTATGTGGGTGGACCCATGATGATAAATCATTGAATGAGACTTGCATATCAAATTAAATCTCGTATCACCCCGCTTCCTACTCACCCATGTTGCAAAAGAAATACTTAAATTACATATCTAAAGGGGTAAATGTTAAAACAAGATCATCAGGAAGTTGAATGAACTATTATCAGTGTGGGAAGTACAAGTAAACCCGTCAGGGCTATGGATTCCTACTGGAAATGGGGCCATGTTTGTATGATACCAAGGAAGCTTCATTAGGGCTATGGACACTCGTTGGAGGCGAAGAAATGTCAGGAAAAGAGAGATGAGGAACACACTTCAGTCTATAAACAATAAGAAAATACCCTTTTGTGGTGTCTCTTCCCATAGTATTCCTATGTATATAAGAAGCTAATTAATCATCCTTTATTTATCACAGTAATTATGCAAGATATCACCTGTACTGGATCACCTTTCTGTTTTATTGTTAGGCTAGATGATGTGGGATCCATAATCTGTACATTGTTCAAACTGTTTAAAAGCCAAGAAAAATGAAATGATGTGTCTGAGTTGATTTTTGGAATCATAGATAACTAGTCCTTCCTAGTGTGTCGCCATTTGTTGTGACCACCCCACAACAACTCACCTAAAATATCTCATTCAAGAGATATTTTGATCGGATTTCCTCCTTCTAAATTTTTTACAAGGTACTATATTACTACGTGATTGGAAGGGTATTGTCATAGGGAAATTGTTCCTTTTGTTTATACAGTTTGACTGTCTTCTCTTTTTAATGCTATCTTCATATTGAAGTTGAGTTATCATTTTTCATGATATACTTACTAGTTCTTTCTCAACCTTCAAAGTCTTTTCAAATTAATATCAACACCCATTCTTACTATATTCCATATCAGAGTAATATTTCCCGTGATCAACTTCCAACTCCAATGAACACGATCTGATAGCCCTTGTTTACGACTTACCCTACTGTTGATTAATATGTTAATCGATCATTTGTGGAGGGATAATCACATTTATTTTGAGATGTTATTATTACACGATGACAATTTTATGACCTGTCCGATGTCAATCAATACACACTGTGCAAAAAATATATTCATTCGTGGAATTATTGTGCATTTTTCTTGAAATAACACTTTTCTCGAGGAAGGGAATATTCTTCGATACCCTTCTCATTAGAGCTATGAAAATTCCCCAATATTTTGAATGTCGATCGATAATCTCCAACTACATGCCCCTAACCTTTTTCAAACTTTGACTTTCGACATGAAAATCGATATAAGAAAAGGAATATTCTTCGATGCTTTTGCATCAAAGTGTGAATAAAAGGGTGAGCTATTTCACTCTGACATAAATGATTCCAAAATACTTATACTTAATGTAACTTACCCAACCACCCCCAGGCTGGGCTACACTATTTCAAACAGTAGCATACCTAGCCACCCACAGGCTGGGCACGCTACCTCAAAACTCACTTTTGAACTAATTTCAAATTTGGATAAATTTGTAATTAATAAATATGCATGAAATATTCACATGTAGAGTTCAAGATTCATGCTACAACATAAATAAATGAGACTTATGTCATGCAGATCGATAACCAACAAGAATGCATATTATAGATATGAATTTCATAGATAAATAAATACACAGTGGAATAAATACACAGGTAAATAAAACCATGACATGGAGCACTTATCTATAATGAAATGAATCACCAACTGGCTGCAAACCAAGGAAGTTCCACCCAACCGTAGACATTGTTGTTCCAAGTCTCAACAACAATGTCACCCTGAGCCAGGGCTATGAATCCACAAGGACGGTTCCAGAGTGTCACTCATCTTCCCAAACCACTTAGCACTCAATCTCTCACAGGATTTTCAACACACACAAAATTCCAAAGTACACCAGCTCTCTTCTACCAAGCTTGCACAACCCAAGAGAATGGACCCCCTTCTCTGCCACATAGTCCCTCATGTTGTCCAACTCCTTCCAGGGATCTAGTGCATCTGGTCAAGAATCTCCATGTTGGGACTCTCAGGATTCATATCTATGGGAAAAACTTAATTCATGCCAATGCATCTAAGACATGCATGCATTAATTCATGGTTGGAATACACCAACAGTCATTACATTGAACAAAACCATGGATCCTCTCCAACAATTCATTTTTCTTTCCCAAGATAAAAACACAGATGAGGAATGATGAGTGGGTGAAATAATGAATGGAGAGAGAACATAATGAAAGGTGTAAAAAATGAACAAGTGAGTGAGTGAAGAAGAACACCCCAAACAACCCACAAGATGGGTTTATATGTTTACTTGCAAATCAAAAACCACATGGCCTTCCCCAAGAAGATCATGTAACCACTCTTCTCCATTAAAACAATTATGGGTAAATAAAATATAAAACAAATACTTAGCTCCTCAAGTCCCCTCTCTTGTGGAATCATAGCCCCCTCTAACTCTTGTCCTTGTCCCTCTAGTAGCCAGTGATGTATTTATTATTAATAATGATAAAAAAATTACATTTCCTAGGAACATTGGCCTCTTTTCATTGTTTGGGCACTCTGGCCTTTCATAAATTAACAAAATACATTATTTAATATAGGGCTCAAAATCGAGGTATTACATTCTCCTCCCCCTTATTTTGTCATTGCCCTCAGTTCATATACAAAACATAAATCAAAATTTCAAAATTTATTCAAAAAGTTGCAGGTACTCTGCCCGCATGGAATCTTCATGCTCCCAAGTAGCATCTTCAGGACTGTAGTAGATCCATTGTACTTTTACCAACTCTATAACTCGATTCCAGAGCATTCTGAATTTTCTGTTCAATATTCACATTGGTTGGACCTGAAAGTCTCCCTTTGTCTCTACCTGAATCAAATGTCAATCAATAACATGGTTAGGATCATGTACATATTTTGTTTTTATCAAAGAGACATGAAATACATTATGCACATTCATGGAAGTAGAATATGCAAGGATGTATGCAACTAGCCCTATTTTTTCCAATATCTCAAATGGACCACAGAATCTGGCTGGTAGCTTTGCACAACTACCCAACTTCAAAGAGCTCTTCTTGGGATTCAATTTTAAAAGCACATGCTCCCCCACTTTAATTTCTCTAGTTATCTTGTTCTTATCTGCATAAATTTTTTGTCTATCTTGAGTTTCTTTTAAATTCTGCTTAATTCTAACCATCTGGTCTTCCATATCCTTGAGCAATTCTAGCCCAAGTACCACTCTGTCTGCTGGGTTGTCCCAATTCACTGGAGTATTGCATTTCCTACCATACAAAGCTTCAAATGGTCTCATTTTCAATGAATCTTGGTACCCATTTTTATACGCAAAATCAACCAAGTGCAAGTAATCCTCCCACTTAGATGGATTATCCATCACATACATTCTCAACATGTATTCAATTGCTTGGTTGACTCTCTTTGTCTTCCCATCTGGCTGTGGATGGTATGTTGTGATAAAGTTCAAATTTGTACCAAATTCTTTAAACAATCCCCTCCAGAAATTTGAAGTAACTTTGTATCTTTGTCTGAAACAATTGCCTTAGGTATCCCATGCAACCTAGCAATCTCCCTCATGTAAATTTCTGCAATATTAGTTGTTGTATGAGTCATTTTTACAGGAAAAAAATAGTAGCCTTTCTCAATTTATCAACCAATACCATGATTGAATCATGTTGTCTTGTTGTCCTGGGTAATTTAGTTATAAAATCAATGGTTACCACTTCCCATTTCTTCTCTGGAATTGGAAATGGTTGTAGCAAACCTGTTGGGTGCCTATGCTCAGCCTTCACTCTCTACCATTCCATACATATGGAAATGTAATCAACAACATATTTTTTCATTCCTAGACAAAAGAATTGGCTTCTTACTACTGCAATTGTTTTCTGGTAACCAAGATGTCCGACATATCGAACATTATCCATTTCTTTTAATACCAAATTCCTAAGTTCTCTGGAACTAGGAACATACATTCTATTTTTATGCATAAGTAATCCATCTTCCTTCATCTCATATTCTTTAATTTTTTGTTGTACATTTTCTTGTTGTAAGCTTTATTTTACCTGTAGTTAATGTTGATCTGTAACAACAACATCTAAAATTCTTCTCTTTAAATATGATTGATGCATACTAATGGTTGTAGTATGCATGAGATGTACTCTTCTACTAAGTGCATCGACAACTTTATTTTCTTTTCCTTTGATATGCTTGATGTCAAAATCGTGTTCACTTAAAAATTCCATCCATCTCGTTTTCTTGGCATTCAAAGTTGGTTGTTCAAAAATATATTTCAAACCACTATGGTATGTTCTTAATTCAAATCTATTCCCCATGAGATAATGCCTCCACATCTTCAATGCGTGAACAATGGAAGCAAGTTCCAAGTCATGTATTTCATAGTTCCTCTCACGTTCTTTAAGATTTCTGGACTCATAACCAATGACATGTCCATTTTGAGTGAAGACTCCACCAAGTCCTTCCTTTCATGCATTTGTATATACCACACAACTTTCATTTGGGTCAACAATCTTTAAAACATGTGCACTAGTTATTAATTCTTTCAACAAATTAAAGTTATTTTCACACTTAGATGTCAATTCAAATAAAATTCCCTTCTTTTGCAAAGAAGTGATGGGATGAGAAATATTAGAGAACCCTGCTATAAATATTCTGTAGTAACTAACCAATCCCATAAAATATATAACTTCTGAAACATTCCTGGGTGTTGGCCATCCTCTAATGGATTCAGTCTTCTCTGGATCTACTGCTATACCTTGTTTTGAAATAATGTGTCCCAAGTAATGGATTTGTTCTTGGTAAAAATAACACTTACTAATATTGGCATACAACTGATTTTCCCTTAGCACTTGCAATACCAATATTAGGTGATGTTCATGCTCTTCCTCTGACTTAGAATAGACAAGCATGTCATCCAAGAATACTATGACAAACTTATCCAAATAATTTTTTAATATGTCATTCATTAAGCACATAAAGATAATTGGTGCATTAGACAGTCCAAATGGCACCACTACAAATTCATAATGCCCATACCTGGTTCTAAAGGTTGTCTTATTGATGTCTTGTTCCTTGATTCTTACTTGATGGTACCTTGATCTCAAGTCTATCTTTGAAAATATCTTTGCCCCTCTTAGTTGATCAAAGAGGTTATCAATTATGGGTAGAGGGTACTTTTTCTTTACAGTGGTTTATTCAGCTCTCAAAAGTCAATACACAGCATCAAAGTTCCATCCTTATTTTTGACAAAGAGTATTGGTGCTCCACAAGGTGAAACACTTAGATGTATGTACCCTTTCTTCAACAATTATTCCAACTGCATTTGTGATTTTTTTAATTCTGGTGTACTCATCCTGTAAGGTGTTTTTGATACCGAAGAAACTCCTGGCACTAAATCAATAGAGAAATCTATCTCCCTCTTTGGTGGCAACCTTGGTATTTCTTGGAATACATCTTCAAATTCTTGTAGTACATAAAATTCTTCAAGTCTTGGGCCCTTTTTTCTTTTCTGGCTCCTCCACATGGGCTGCATACAATTGACATCCTTTTCTGAAACATCTCTTCAACTGTAAGGATGAAATATCCTATATAGATATGGGTCTTGGAACTCCTTTCAAAATTCTCTATTTTCCTTCTTCATCAAGACATGTAAATGTCTTGTTATGACAATCTAGGACAACATGATGCGTGTCCGACCAATCCATTCCAATTAGAATATCATAAGACCCCAATGGTATAATATTTATATCAACATTAGTATTCACACGATTAAGACTTATGGAACAGTCTCTGACCATATCATGGATTCCCCTTTTGGTTCTAGTGGATAGTTGAACCAAACTTGATTTTTCAAAATTACTTTTCTCCAAATGTAATCTATCCACTATTTTAGGATCAATGTACAATGAATTTCTCCTGAATCAATTAAAATTGCAACATGATGATTACTGATCTTACTTTCCACCTCGATCATATTGGTTTGGTACTTTGCTTGTTGATCATCTAAGGTTGTGTATATTCCTCCCATGAATTCTATTGTTGTAGCCTCTTCAATGTTGTGAACGGTCTTCACTTTGTCCTTTATGTGAGGGAAATCCTTGTACATGTGATATTCTTTGCATCCCCAACATTGTATTGGTGGTCTTCCCCTTTTTCCAATGGAGTCTTCTCTCTTGAATTAATCCTTAGCATACTTGTCAGGCTGATTTTTATTTTGGCTATTTCTATTGAAAGGAGGTTTGAATCCTTTCTTTCTCTCTCAGAATGCTCCTTCTTCTTATCCTTCCAAGATTTATGCATGGATTATCTTCCCTTGCCTTGATAATACATGTACTTATCCTTCCTAATGGTCTCAGTCAAATTCTTGGGTTCATCATATTGAATCTTCTCTTTATAAAAGGATGGCAGTACACTCAAAAACCTCTGTATTTTCACCTTCTCATTTTTTATAAGCCCCACATACTTTAGCAGCCCCAATAACTTCTTTTCATACTCTTCCATGGTCATGCTTCCCAACCTAAGTTCAAACAACTCTTCATTTTCTTGTCATAGAAGTGCTCTGAAAGGTACTCCTTCTGAAAATATTTCTTGAACTGCTTCCAAGTGATCCTACTCTCATTAATGTGCTCAACTTGCTTCAGTTGATCCCACCACATAGCAACTTTCCCATGTAAATGGTATGTGGAAATTATGGCTTCTAGGTTTGATGAGTAGTTATGCAATTGAAAATACCTCCTGATTCCAAGAAACCATGCTTCAGCATCATCTTCCCTTTCTCTTTCACCATCAAAGGATGGTGGCTTAATATTCCTCAACTCTCCTTGCAAACTGTCCAATTCATGTCTTCTTCTTTGGTTCCTAACATGAGAGACATCTGGACTACTTATGAAATCTTCATATGCATACAATTTCCTTGCTGAGTAGGGAGGTGAGTGATGTCTATGATTTCTGCTAGTACTTCTTGAATAACCAGCTCTTCTATGGTTATCTCTTCTTTCATGACATCTTCCCTCTTCCTCTTGTTTTGAGTTTGATCCATTCTTTGTTTGCCTCTATAACTGATTTAAGATTTGCATCACTTGAACACTTATCTGATTTTTTTTCTCTTATCAGTCTCTCATTGTCTTCTTTGTAACTCTGCACTTCTATTTTTAGGCTTCTCACAGTCTCTATCAATGCTTCTTTCTCCCCTTTTCCCTTGTGTCCATTGGATTATGTCTCTGCATTACCAACACTGATATTTTTACCTTTTGCTTCTTTATCATGGATGTAATCTCCCTCTCTTTCTTCCATTTCTTGAATATGCATTCTTATACTGAACTAATATGTTTACACCCCCTAATTCTGCAAAATGTGCAAGCAACCATTTTGTTAAGATTATGCATATTATAAAAAAAAATGCCAAACAATGCTACAGGTCCTTTTTCTTATCAATTCATGAAGAAATATATTATCATTCATAATATTTTAACAATTCCATGTTATTCTCCTTTGAATCATCTTTCCCAATGACTACAATCTTGCCCCAATTCGATATCTGAGCTGAAATTTATGGCTTCCCGAAAAATCACTTTCAACCCCTTTTCTTTTGTTTTGCAACAAAATCTTGTCGAAATATTCCCCAACTCCTTTAACTGATACATAATTCGAATTCTTCACATGCACTTCCTTCAAACCACTTTCCATGTGACCGTGACTCGAAACCACATGCTTATTCACTCTTTAGTGCCTTCCTTTGTATTCTTATACAAATGAGCTTGTTCAAACACAATGTCCGAGGGATTGGTTACTTCTAGGCCCTTCGCGCCTCTAATTGACCCCTTTACCTTATCATGTGACTAGCGTTGGGACCAAGTCTTCCAAATTTCAGCCTTCGACTATTCTCTCTTTTCAATCTTCCAACTTCTCTTGGAGTAAACTTCATCGAAACCCTTCTATTAACTCCACTAGCAGATCATACGATCGAGATATAATCACCCATTGACTGGACGGTCCCACTCCATTTGGAGGCTTCAACGAGATCAATGACCGTGACTTAATCAGGCACTGGGATGGATGGTCCTTAATTAGTTCAGGACTTTGACGCTCCAGGACTCTGAGACAATACAATTCTCAAGTCGTTCAACTCCCCCAAAGTTTTACTCGCCGAAGCACTTACCCTATCCTTCCACTATTTAATCAGATGATCATGAGGAATCCCATAGGGTATTATATCGACAACCCGCATGAATTCACTACTTCAAAACTCCAGTACATTATCACTCACAAGTTGCTCAACTCCTCCGGAGTTATACCTGCTGAAGTGGTCATAAAGTGACGATGACCGCTTACCGTCGATTAACCCCTCCGCTTATGATATCCTTCCACTAGATTAATCCAATGGATAGGACTTAATCAAGTGTTGGGATGGACGATCCTTAATCAATTCGAGACTTCAATGCTCTGGGACTCTGGGACATTTCAACTCCCAATTCGTTCAACTCCCCCTGAGTGATACCTGCCGAAGTGCTTATGCCATCCTTCCACTAATTGATCTAACGGTTGACAAAGGTCCCAAAGGGATCTTAGATCGACATTTTTCATGAATTCACAACTTCGGTCTTCATAAATTTCACTGGTAGAGACGTTGGACACCCTCAGAGGCCATACTCTTGGAGATGACATGGAATGCAAATGTCACCTATTGTGACATGGACCCATGGCATGTGTGCCATGTGTCACTAAAAAATGAACAGGTTTGGGTCCAAAAGGTATTGAATCTAGGTGACACGTGTCCCCATACGAAACCCCTGCCTCGTGGCCTACAACACTTCATAAATCAAATGAACGATCCACATTCCTCCGCTCTAGATATGACGACTTGTGTGATTTCACAGACTGTGGCTTTTCACTTCGTGGTTTCATCACTTCACAGTTTCAACACTTCAGGGATTCAACACTTCAGGTATTTTCCCATTCTCCAGTAATCGTCGAAGTGGTGAAGTTCTGAAGTCCCAAAAATTCGTTATCCTTCCACTCTGAATCTACGACTGACATTACTCCCGAATTCCTATCATATTAGATGGCCGGTGAGACTTCACGACTTCAGCCTTCAGGATTTATGGAGGCTCAAACTTATTACATTCAGAGGGTCAACACCGGATGACCACGATCAATGACTGATATTTCACCCGATCTTCCTATCATATCAGATGATCGACGAGACTTCACGACTTCAAACTTTTAATGCTTCTTCCTTGTCTCCAATAATATCTAAGTGATGAAGTTACAAAGTTTTCCATCTCTTTCTTGGCTTCGATCAACGACTGTGATTACTCTCGAAATCCAAAAGGGACGACCACGATTCTACGATCCTTTACAAATGATCACTTTCTGCACAACGCTCTAGATTTTTTGCAATCTCTGCAGTGCTATCTCTCCTAAGCTTTAAGATCACAAAGAAATATCCATTTTTAACCATAATACTCTATCCATAGTTTTGACCCATACAAGTTCGATGTTTCAACCTAAAGCTCTGATACCAATATGTAATGTACCCAGCCACTCCTAGGTCGGGCTACACTATTGCAAGCGGTAACATACCCAACCACCCATAGGTTGGGCACGCTACCTCAAAACTCACTTATGAACTAATTTCGATTTCGAATAAATTTCTAATTAATAAAGAGGCATGAAATATTTACATGCAGAGTTCAATATTCATGCTACAACATAAATAAATGAGACATATGTCATGCACAACAATAACCAACAAGCATGCATATTATAGATACAAATTTCATAGATAAATAAATACACAACATAATAAATACACATGTAAATAAAACCATGACAAAGAACACTTATCTTTAATGAAACAAATCACCAACTGGCTGCAGACCAAGGATATTCCACCCAACCGTAGACATTGTTGTTCCAAGTCTCAACAACAATGTCACCCCTGAGACAGAGTTATGAATCCACATGGACGGTTCGAGAGTGTCACTCAACTTCCCAAACCAGTCAGCACTCAAGCTCTCATAGGATTTTCAGCACACACAGTAACCCAAATTACACAAGCTCTCTTCTACCCAGCTTGCACAACCCAAGAGAATGGACCCCCTTCTCTACCATGCAGTCCCTCAGGCTTTCCACCTCCTTCCAGGGCTCCAGTGCATCTGGTCAAGAATCTCCATGATGGGACTCTCAGGATTCATAGCTGTGGGAAAAACTTAACACATGCCAATGCATCTCAAACATGTAGGCATTAATTCATGGCTAGAATATACCAGTAGTCATTACAAAAAAAAAAATCCATGGATCCTCCCCAATAATTCGTTTTTTTTTCCCAAGCCAAAAACACGAATGAGGAATGACGAGTGGGTGAAAGAATGAATGGAGAGAGAACAAAATGAAAGGTGTGAACAATGAACAATGAGTGAGTGAGTGAAGAAGAACCCCCCAAACAACTCACAAGATGGGTTTATATATTTACTTGCAAATCAACAACCACATGGCCTTCCCTAAGAAGCTCATGTAACCACTCTTCTCCATTAAAACAATTATGGGTAAATAAAATATAAAATAAATACTTAGCCCCTCAAGCCCCCTCTCTTGTGGAATCATATCCCCCTATAACTCCTGTCCTTGTCTGTCTAATAGCCAGTGATGAATTAATTATTAATAATGATCAAAACATTGCATTTCCTAGGCACACTAGCCTCTTTTAATTGTTTGGGCACTTGGCCTTTCATAAATTAACAAAATACATTATTTAATACGGGGTTCAAAACCAGGGTATTACACTTAACCATCCACGCTCCTAATATTTTGGCACATAAATCAATATTAAAAAGGGAATATTATTCGATACTATTGCATCGGACTGTGAATACAACAACAAGTTTTTCCATTTCAACATAAACAACTCTAAAGGTTTATATAACCATCTGTGCTCCTAATCTTTTGGCACAAAATTTGATATTAAAAATGGAATATTCTTCGATTCTATTGCAACTGAGTGTGAATACAATGATAATATTTTCCATTCCGACGGAAACAACTTTGAAGGCTTATATAACCATTTGTGCCTGTAAACTTTTGGCACACAAATCAAAACTAGGTATGAATTATTTTTCGATACCTTGGTATCATAGCATAAATTACTCTGTCAATGTTTCTCCTTCACAAGCAATGGCTCTGAAGACTACAGTTTCAAATTTTCGCCCCTTTTCACTCCGATACACATATTTGAGCAATATGGCCTTTCAAATCACATTAATGTCATAATGATGCTCTGGTTTTGAACTAGTCATAGTACACAGATAATTCCATTTGTTTGTTTGGGTAATTAAATGCCTATTTTATGACCCTGAAACCCTCATTGAGATCATATCTATTCGTCATATGCTAAGTGGCCACTCCATTTTTCTTTAATCATCTCTGTAACACCTTAGAAACACCATTTTCACTATAATAAGAAGTTTCTTATTATTTTTAATTGCATTATTGGATTATTTTTCGTTGTTCAGATAACTAATGATCAATCTGTTAATTGCAGGATATAAAGAACAAGTTATGGCTAGTCAGACGACCGAAGATCCAGGAATTTGGTGCCTTCTACTTCAACTTATGCCTGCCAGGTAGAGATTTTAGTGACTGATACGACTTATCATACTGGAGAATATCATTCCATGAGATATGATGAGATATACAAAATATTCAATACTTGAGACTTTCCTCGTGAAGATGAATACCTTGAAGCATACTAGAACATACAAAAGAGTAGAATTCACCTGGTAGTTGCATGACATGCATTATTCCCTTACAATGAAACATCCCATTGGTGTTTTAAGAAGTTTGACCCTAACACTGCAACAATTTTGAATACATATGAATGAAAGATATCATATTTGTGGCATGAATATGTTAGTACAAGATATCACCTTCCTAGACCTATGTGCTCCCTCAATGATCCATTCCTGAATGGATTTTCTCAAAATAACAAAGGTCCAGCCAAGTAAATGAAGAACTGGTGGATAGTCGAAGTCAAAATTTTCAAGCAAGGGAAGAATATTATCCGCACTGAAGAGTTTAAGGCACCATAAAAAATGTTGATAGTGATGCTGAAACAATTATATGGTGAATAAAAATGCAAACATTTTTAGATAGATTGGCTACCCATGTCCCATACCATTGTGAAGACATGACAAGTGTTCAACTAGGTAGATATGTTGAATTTCAACACATGTCTCAATGTGAAAAATGTACCAGGTATGAAAATGCCTCGTTTCTACATGTCATCTTATTTAATTGATGCCATTTGTTCCTCAATTCCATTTCCCAACCTTGGATGGAATTGGGATCTAGATCAACCTCATGTTCATGTGTTTTGTTATGAACTTTGGAACATAAAGTACAAGAGGTATTTCTATGACATTTGTGATCATTTCGTCTCTCCTCTTTACACTATCATTTTGGGTTCCCAAGGTATAGAATTTCAAGCAAATATAGATATGGGATGAAAGGGATAGCTGATTGGTATCTAGGAAAATATTATACCTATGTCAGAGTATATGGCACTACAGGAGCCCCTCATCTTTTTCCGTACTTTTTCCCAGATTGCCTTTTAATGAGAGAAATAGCCTATTAGACCATAAGAACAGGGGTTACTTCCTTTCTCATGAGCAATAGTAAAAAAAAATGGCTTTTGTTTCCTGTGCACACAGGAAACTATAGTCTATTGAATGAAAAACATGCTAGAAATGAAACAGAGGCTCTGCAATATTTATGTTTATTCCTGGGAAGTGCAAAAGGACATGACCTACATGAGTTGGAAATTAGTCATGTTAGGTCTATGGGTCTTAATCATTCTGATATTCATGTGGTAGATTTTTATGAAGATAGGTTCAAAGGAGTTTTGTTTTATGAAGAGGTATTGCATAAATGTCCTGATGATGGTGTCAGACGAGAAATCCAAGCCGAACAAGAAGAAATGATGAAATTTCATCAGGACCAATTTGAAATATTTTTGCAAGAGGATCAAAATAAATTAATCACCAAAGAGAAAGAGAAGATCAAGAAAGCTAATTAATTGGAGAAAAAGAGGCTGAAAGATGATGTGGAGTATCAAATAATACAAGCCAAGGAAGAATCTAAAAGGAAAGATGAGGAAGTTGAGGCATTGAGAAAATAAAGTGAAAAAGCAACATCTAAAGAAGATGCCAAAAGACTCATTGAAGAAGCTGAGGCCCAAAGAAGAGAAAATGAAAGAGAAACAATTGAGGTAGAAGCTAAAAGAAAGAGAGATGAGCAATTGGAGCAACATAATAAAAATGAATCAAGAAAAACCCTAGGCATCCCATCGACTCCTAATCTGGGCATAGTGAACATTTAGCCCATTGAATACACCCCCCTTAATTCCATCCTAGGTATTACCACCTTTTCCTCACAAATTCTGAGTTTTGAAGGTGTTTTCATGGTTGTTGGAGACTATTATTACGATGAAAGAACTAAGAGAATTGAGAAAATGTTGAAAAAAAGGAAAAGGGGAGAGTCTCCTAAATCCAGGTCATCTACAGGAAGAGTTGTTGAATGAAAAGTTAGGCCTGACCCAGAAGAAAATGCTATACAAGTAGATTCTTCTCTCCATGCATTTGTTGGTTTGAATGCTTCATCTTTCCTTGAGGTTACCACTGCCTTAAGTTCATCTGAAACCATAATCATTGAGCTGGAGATAGAGTTGAAAATGAATAAGGATCGCATCTATGCAAAATTCCTAAAATATATTAAGCAAAAGGAAAAAATGCGCAAGGAAGAAATTGAGAAAAATGTGCAAGTTGTAAGGGATGAGATGACTTCATAATTTGAAAGAGTCACCAGGGTTGTTGATAATTTCAATACACAAGAACTCAACAGAGCATTGAAAACCCATAAGGATGAAATGAATGTTGAATTTAATCAAAAAATACAGTTGGAACGAGACACCCATTTGAAAGACTTGAAATCTACAAAGGTAAATCTTTGTGAAGAAATTGAACAGATCAAGAGGGAGAATGCAAAAAATATATCTCATATGTAAACTGAGTTAGGTGAAACCAAATGGTTTATTGAACAAAAAATCCTTCAAATCAAAGGTTTGGAACAAGACAATGAAAATCTTAAAGAACTACTAGAAGAAAATAGGGAAAAGACTCTGGCCTTAGAAACAATAAAAATAGAGGCATTATACCTCGATGAAAAACTTATATTTGAGAAAAAAGAATGCATGTGCCTTCTTAATGATATGTAGGATGAATGGGATGACCAGTTGAGACTTGAAGACTAAATAGTTGTAATTAGGGGCCATCACCAAAAGGAAAATGATGTGTTCGACAAAATCATCAATTGGCAAGGAGTGTACAAAAATCCCCCAGCTACATTACCATGTTACTCTAGAAAAGAAAGGATAAAATAACAAGTATTATTCGATACTTGGAAGCCCCTGTTAGAAGATGTCCAAGCCATTCAAAAGAAAACCTCTAAGGCATGCAAATGGACATGCAATAGTTCATATGATCTCCTTGAAGAATTCAGGATGCAATTTATGCCCCCCATTAATGAAGCACCACCTGCCAAAATCAAGATATTTGAGGTGGAGGAGAAAAAGGAGAATAAAATATTGAATATTGAACATTTGACTGAAGTAAATAAATAATACGTGGAATAATATCTATTGAAACCTGTCAGGCTCATCATTATGACCCATGATTTTGTTAAACGCACAACACAAGAACTGAAGCAAGAGGTTTCCACCAAGGTTTTTGACGGAGAATTGGATATTGAAAAGATGAATTCAGAGAAATTAACGAAGATCATGGACAATTATTCACTCTGGAAGGAATATCGGGACCAAATGCAGATGCAAAAGAACCCATGATGATCCCATTTTTCATAACTACTCCACCTAACTCATCTTTTATGTTTGTAATCCTAATGAGGATAGGAATGTGAAGAGTTTCTTTTTGTAAATTGATTTTTACTTATGATGGAATCTCAAGAATGTAAACAATCACCAAATGATTATAAAATGCATGATTGTAATTGAGAAAAGGCTTTTGGAATCAGATTGTATCAGGACAGTACTACTACTGCATGTGAATTTGAACAAGAGACACTTTGAAGATTTTGGTACAAATGTGTATGAATGAGAATATTTTGTTTATGCATATTTATTTCTTTGAATGTGTGGATTTTAGTTATATGCTAATTCTAGACTTATTTCTATATGTCCATTGTTTCCATTATTTTCATACTAAGTGCAATGATAATATAATAAGTTGGTGAATCAATTATTTGTATCTGAATTATTGTATTGTTAGGTTTATTTATTTCTTGCTTCCACGAATTAATTCTGTGCAAGTGATATTACGTTTAACTCCACTTATAGTTCAGGTATACTCACATATTCATCTTAGACACTATCTCCCAAGTTTAAGACACCTTGGAGGTAATTCACAATTACAATTTTTTTGTCAAATTGAGCTCAAATGCTATTTTCTTCTCATTTTTTGGAACAATCAGAAGTAATTTTCTAGCAACTGAATATTTAGGTCCATTCCCATCCAAAATAAATTTCCAATGAATCCAAACTATCTCAATTATGATTTTGGAGATAAAAGTCACAATTCTTAGAAGATGTTGCTTCTCTATTCTCTACAACTATGTTGGGATTTCAACACCCATGTTGAGTTAGAAAGGTTCTAAACCGATGTACAAACATAATTACTTCTCTCCATTTTCCATTATGAAATCCATGAAATTTTCATGGGGTTTCTGAATTCTCAGGGGGAATTGTATATGTGAAGGGGGAAAAAAACCCATCATGACTACTTTAGGGTGGGTTGAGGGAAGAACCCTCATTTTTTTGTAAATCCCTCATTTATTCCATACAATTTCACACTAAATCCCACATAATTTTTAACATTTTGAAGTTGTCTTTCACCCACCTATAATTCTCTCGTCAACATGTTCATTTATGGGATACTAGTGCCTTCATGCTCCTTATTTACAATCATTTAACCTATTATATTCTTATATCTTGGAACAAATTTTATTTAGTATTAGTTTTTTCCTCAAGTGAAGGAGGGTGGAGCTCCATTTTATTCTATGTTAACCTTCACCTCTACCTTCTTCCCCTTTGCAATAAACTTCTCTTCAATGTGGGAGGTGGATATCCCTTTTCTTTCACCTCAACCTTCTCTTCTACACAATTCCTTCACACCCTACCTATGCATATAACTTAGACTTAGTCTTGTTGTGAAGTGAAAAGTGTAGATATAGAACTCCCTTTGACTCGTCAAGACCTTTGTGTTCCACAAAAATACACATTGTTGCATGCCTTAGTATTCTACCTTAGCCTTTTATTTATTGTGGATTATATAGTGATGAACATGCATCCCCTTCAATCACCCATTCCTTTGTATTTCCGAAACCTTCACATACCTTTTCCTTAGAATTTTTTTTTTCATGGAATGAAAATAGTATACTGCACTCTCCCTCCAACTCGTTTAAGCCTCTATGTGCCCAAAGCTTCACATTCCTTTTTCTTAGACATTTTCACAAGCCTTTATTTTATGTGGAGAGTGGAGTGTAAAGTGAATCTCCACTCCAATTCCTTAAATCCTTCACATGGTCCAAAGATTTGAATGGATTGCCTTATCCATGTTTGAAGGTGTTAACGTGATGGAAATATCATGTTGGAATTGATGTCAACATGAAGACAAGAAGTAACATAGTGGATATGACATGGAATTGCAATAAAAACTACAAGAATATTGAGTTACAAGAACACAATGGACTACCAGAATATAGGGGATCGTTTGGTCAAGTGATTTGAAAGAATGAAACAATTTCAATTACTACGCTGGTTGAGTTGATTTGTCTTGGTGACTGTATATTCTATTGAGACAATATCATGATGAAAATAACAAATACTAGTGAGTCACCCTCTTGAATACTTTCTCGTGCACTATCATTTTAGAGTGTAGTCGAAGGGAGATTTTTTGATGCATCACAAAGAACCCTTGAGTCTGTCGGATCAACACAGTAGTCGATATGTCATAGAAAGTTTTGGTCATCATTCTTTCCAGGCCGAAGTTGGATGACCCTTCAAACCCAAACAATTTCCAGTGGCCACCAATGTTTAGATCCACTCAGGCAGTCAATTGTTGAATAAATTGTCAATAATGTCAAAGGTTAGTAAGTGATCAAATATATGTCAAAGGTTAGTAAGTGAATAAATATAAATGTGACCTTGGTATCACTTTAATAAATACAAAAGTGGAAAACTTAAGTGGAAATAGAGTTTACTCAAAAGTGGAAATGAAAGTGGATTAAATATAAATATGACTTTAATAAATAACAAAAGTTTAAAAATTAGGTGGAAGTGGATTTTACATAAAAGAGGCATAAATATGAAAGTGGAATAAAGAAAAAGGTAAAAGTAAAATTGGATTAAATAAAAAGGTAAAAGTAAAATTGGATTAAAGAAAAAGGTAAACGTGAAAGTGGAGTTAAATAAAAAGGGTAAAAGTGAAAGAGCACATGGTATTTGCAAATCATGGGGGTATTTAACTATGGTAAGGTAAAAAGTGAATTAAATCATGATAGTCAAAATCTATTGACCCAATTGAAAATGTGACTAAATGATCTAAAAGACACAATAGTTCATTGACATTGTATTAATTAAAATAGTATGATTATTATATTATATTGAAAAGGCACATACTTATAATGAAGAGATACATTCCTATATTGAAGAGGTACATTGGTTCATTTTTATTTACAAAGAGACACAACGGTTCAATGTCATATACATGTTGGATGACTATATAAACAAGAAAATATGTTGAAAGAAGGAGTGACTCGATGATTCAATAAGAAGATATAAATAAAAGAAGAGTCCAAAGGAAGAAATTGAAGTTTGAAGATTAAAAAATGCAATGAGGGTGGAAGGGTGGAGCAAGGGAGGATTAAAGTCCTCTACATGTTGGATCCTAAACAATAGGGAGTTACAGATTCCTCAAGTTGGTGCTTCAAGAACAAGGGATTGTTTTCTCCTTGAGTTGGTGCTCAAAACAGGGGATTGTTGTCTCCTTGAGTTGGTTCGCAAAACGAGGGATTGTTGTCTCCTTGAATTGGTGCTCAAAACAGGGGATTGTTGTCTCCTTGAGTTCGTGCTCAAAACAAGGGATTGATGTCTCCTTGAGTTGATGTTCAAAAGAGGATATTGGTTTCTCTTACAAGTTGTAGCTTGTAAATGAAAAGTAAACTTTATATAAATATATAAAAAGAACATTTATGGTGTTTCATGTTAAAATTTTGTGCATTGTTCTTCTTTGTTGATCATTTGTTGTGTTTAATAAGATTAATGATTAAGTGGTGTTAAATATTAAAAAAAGAAGCAATACCGATTCAACCTCCCCTCTCAGTATTAAACAATATTCAAACAATTTGTATGAGAGTGGGTTCCTTCATCAAAGTCTAATCACTGGAAGGCAGATTCCAAGAAATCACAATGGATCAACAAGAAGGGATGTCCTCAAACAAAGCTCCACTATTCAAAGTAGATAACTATGAATTATGGAGTATAAGAATGAGAATTTACCTAATGGAACTGGGATGCGATGTCTGGCTATCCGTGATAAACGGTTATGATGTACCAGAAACTGTTCCTTCATACACAACTGCAAAGAAACTCTGCAATGATAATTCAAGAGTTGTAAATGAAATCCTGAGTGGATTAGAAAATAATGTATTTGTCAAAGTCATTCATTGTAAATAAAAAAAAGAGATCTGGGACAAACTACAAATCATATATGAAAGATATGCCAAATTCAAGCAAGCAAAGCTTCAAACATACAAAGGACCGTTTGAAAACTTGAAGATGAAAGAAGAAGAAAACATTGTATAGTATCCTAAGAGTAGATGAAATTGTCAATTCAATTAGAGCAATGGGAGAATATTTAGATGAAAAAGTTATTGTCCTATTGAGATCATTACCAATGAGATATGATGCCAAGGTATCTACCTTATAAGACCGAGAAAACCTTGACAAACTTACAATAGATGAACTTCATGGGATTCTTATAGCCTATGAAATGTGAACATGGAAATAAAGGCCATAAAAAAGGGAAGCAACTTTCAAAGCTTCAAAAGAAACAAATAACCATGAGAATGTTTCAAATGAAAGTCACTCTGACATATTAGATGAGGAAGAGGCTAACTTTATAAGGAAACTCAAGAAAGGGTCTGGGAAATACAAAGGGAAGTTACCTCTCAAATGTTTCAACTGTGGAAAAGTTGGGAATTTTTCCTCCAAATGTCCTTATCCAAAGAAAAAGGATAGTGATGATGAAGAAACTTATAACCATAAATAACATAAAAAGGGAAAAACTAGAAACAAGAAGAAATTCTACAAAAAAAAAAAAAAATTACTCCAAAGAAGACAATAGTTCATCTGGCATGAGTGAAGATTACGAGACAAAACTTCTATTTATGGGAATAGAAACTCAAACTGATACTATTGAAGATAATAATGGAGATGAAGGAAAATCTGAAGTTGAAGGAGAAGTAGACCTTGAAGAATAACTTATTAGTGCTCTCGAAGAATTGAGAAAATATGAAAGGAAGAACAAATCATTAAAAGAACAACTATTAGATTATAAGGAAGAACAAAAATCAAGAGAAGAATTTTAAAAAAGAATCAAGAAAACATAACAAACCATTGTTGATTTTAAAACTCAGCTACAAGAAGCTAAAATAATTGAAGAAGTCTTAAGTAAACAACTTAATAACAATGAGAAAACTGGGAAAAAATAGAGGCCGAAATAGTTCTTCTAAGAAGGAAACTTAAAAAAGGCACTAAACTTTCAAAGCTTGAAAGTAATTCAAAAATATTAGATAACATCCTTAACATCTCAACAGGCTGCGGGTGAGGTTTTGTGGGGTTTTCCTTTGAAAGGCTACATTTTGGATGGATTTTTCCCCTGACGGGTTGCTAGATGTGTAAATAGACAAAAGAAGATGATTGAGTGGAAAGAGAGAGCCCATGAAGATGATGACTTAAAATCCTAAGGATATACAATTACCTTGCAACTCTCTGGGATTGTGGGTTACTGAAATTCTTTCAGTGTCCACTACCAGATTCCCATGAGTACCTACTACATACATTGGTTCAATATTCAGACCTTGATCATGAATGTTTCATTATCAAGGGGAAGGTAGTGCAACTAGATATGGACAATGTCTATGTCTGTACCAATTTTTATCGGAGGGGAGTGCCATGGAGAGTGGATTATATGCTAGGCCGTGATTATCACTTTGTGATGGACTGCATTGAAGAATAATTCTTGTATGGGTCACACCGGTCGAGAGATAAGATCTCGATCCAGGATATTGTGGAGTTTCTGCTCAAGAAAATACTGTTTAGCATCACCTATGCATCAGTATCGATAGACCTGCATTTAGCGACACATACTAACATGCAGGTGGCATTGATTTTCTTGGAGATGATGATATTTAACTAGTGCAAGGGACTCCTTGCAAACATGAAGATGCAATTGTCTTGATGCAAGAAAGGAAAGAAGAAATAGTTACTATATGGCTCCCTCTTGGTGACAATTTTTATGGAGCAGTTACCTTACTTGAGGCCCCAGATAGTGATGGCTGAGCCAACGCCCCATGACCATGGATGGAATTATGGGGAGAGTACCATGAGGACATCATCCATAACGATATGGGACTAGTTTCACTATTTGGTGGCATCACCAGATCGTCGGTATAGAGGATTTCCCATATGCTGGGACTGACTTTAGGCATGAGCCATAGCTTTCACTCCCCTTGGGCGAGGCATGGGGCCCCATGGGTAAGTGTGTTTTTTGTTTTTACATATTTCCATTTTTTTTGTATTTTTGTAATATATGCTTTTTTTTGTGGGTGCAATGTAACTGACACATTGTCATTTTGTCGCAGATCTAAGATCGAGGTGTCTAGAGGGATGGGGTCGAGGTCGTCGTCTGAGTAGCGATGAGGAGTCATCAGAGGGGGGGGAGGTGTAAGCAACAAATACCCACATTGTCTTTGACACAACTTGGAGGGAATGACCATGGGAGTCCCCCCACACTAGAGGATGAGATGCCCCTGTACCTGTAGTGACATGCAAAAGGTGTTTCCCTCCAGTTCCAGCAACTTCTCTGGAAGGTGGATTGGGTAGTGTTATGCTACCATGGTATTCAACATTGGGTTTGTTATCCCCATTTTGTGGATAACTAAGGAGATGATGTCTCGAGACCTCAAGTTGCAGATATGGAGTGCCGAGAGACCACATGACCAACAATGTCCAATTGCACATATGGAATCCTGCTTTATCACCACATTTTGGATCCATTGTCAGTGCATCCACCACACCAACTAGCTTATGGAAGACAAATGGGTTTTTCTCCATGCGATACAAGTCATGTATTGTGACAGGTAATCACCCTAATATTTGAGGCATTTAAACATGTTGTATTTAAGCTTCTTTTGATTATAGAACATCTTCTTGGACATTATTCTTTTGACCCTGTATCACCTTGGTGAGTGTCATAGATTTCCCAGTGAGTGGCCAACCTTTGGGGAAGGTTTGCAACTAGGTATCCCTTGAGGGGTTATCATACCATTCCCAATAATACTTACCACTTTCCGCTCATTACATTCCCATCATATTGCTCTCTTTTAGGCCCTTTGACTTTAGTGACCCAAGAAGGGCATGTACCTCATTTCATGGGAAGAAGGGGCGGAAGGCCCAAGGGGATGGTTGATGGAAAACAATAAGAGCCTAAAATATAAACATTCTATATGCTTTCTCAGTCAGGTCTTGAGAACATTGAAATTATTCTCTTGAAATAATTAAATACCTTCACAATATCAAACACATAATAAATATCTCGCTTGAATATAATACTAACACAAGTGCGTTACAACGCTTTATATGGTTACCCATATGGCACTTTATGGACATCTTTCTTCAAGTGAGACAATGTTACTTCCCACAAAGATAATCAATTCACTATTGGGAGTGCAAAAGTGTTTGGATTAATAATGAATTAATAAATGGCAATAAATGGGCTTGGAAAAATATTGCATTGAGGAAGAAGGTGCAACACACCCCCTACAAAGGCACCCACAAATGAGATAGTACGAGCCCTTGTATGTCATGAAACTCATTTACCTATGAAGTCTAACCCCATATCCACCTCATCATCCACTACATGACCTTGAAGGGGCATCCTTGGGAGCATCCCCTACTTGAGGGTTTTGGTCTACCCAATAGGACTTTTATGATGCCCATCCCATACCTAAACTTGGTCAATTGTATAAGGTCTTAGAGCATTTGTTTAATTTTATGAGGTAGTTTTGATGCACATGTTTAGGTGCCTTGTTTACTATATGTGGTTTTCACTTTCCATGATATTTTGACTTGAGATCCTTGGAGGGCATGCATGTTTGTTTTGCAAGACCTTGTTTGGTGGACAATTTTGGAGGGAAAATCCTAGCTTGGGCTTCCATGAGGCTTGAAGCCCACAGGTTCGATTCCAAGGGCCCACATGTCGGATCATGATGACTTGCATTTGGAGGCCTAGAATACACCTTGGAAGACAAAACCTATCCCTCACATGTCAAACGACTTACCGTTGAGAGGAAAAAACGTCACTTCTTGAGGCTTGACATCACCTAGGGCTAGGGTTGGTTGTGATGGAGTTGTTGTTCATTGACACTTGGCATGATTTGACCAGAGGAGGCATGGATTGAACTTGGTGCATGAAGAGGATGCTCTAGGATCCCCAATGACCTCCAATTTCTCCTCCAACGACTTGGAAATTGTCAAAGCATCTCCCTAAATGGGTTATGTCATCTTATTTTTAGGGTTTCTAATGTGAAAAAGTGTAAATTAAATATTATTATTTGTGTAAAGGGGTAAGATAAGGGTTGTTGACCCCTTATCTTATGTTTTACCCTAATCAAGTGGATAAACTATGTTTTAAACATTGTGTATAAATATAGATCATGTGAATCTCATTTCAGAACATAACGCTCCCATTGTGAGAAGTATTTGGCTGAAATTTGTGCCCTCCTTGGGAAACCTCTTCTCTCTTGTGCTATTGTCTTGTTTTATTTATGATATTGGTGTAAGAAGTAGTGCACTACCTCTCTTGGATATTTTATTTGGCATGTGTGGTGGATTTATCTTGGTAAAGGGAGGCTTATCTTGTCATTTCTTGGACTAGGTAAGGATTTATCTTGTTGATGCTTCATTGCTTAGTTACAAGTTTGATTTTCTAGATTTCTTGGGGAGTATGAGGATTTACAACCCCACCATTATCTATCATTTTTTATCGAAGTTATTTTTTGCACAAGGTCTTACTAGGACAAGTAAAAGGGTTTGCACCCTTCTAGTACCTCCTAGCTTAGCATTTGCTTGCCTTGTGGAGTAAGAGGGCTTACACCCCCAAGGAGATAGAATTGTTTAGATATTTATTTACTTGACTCTATAACCCAATAGCTAAAGGCACTAGTATAATTTCATTGGAGAAATAAAAACTTACATTGGTTAACGTGAATTTTTGTGATTTGGAGGTTGTCTAAATTGGAAACAATTATTTTCTATAGATGATTGGTTGAGCCACTAAGGAATCATATTTACTCAATTACTTCTTTATTTTGTTATAAAACTTCATCTACATCCATTAGGGTTGCAAAAACCCTAACACTTTTTCTATTCATAACTTGTTTTTCAACCGTCAAAAGTTGCTAAGATTTTGCCACATTAATCTACTTGGCCTAGAGCAAATTTTGGGTGGATTCTTTGTGAGTTTTGGTGGTTGGATTTACTGTTGTAAAAAAAAAATCTACATCCATAAGGATTCAAAATATCTCTGCAAACACCTTTTATTATAGCCTTGTTTCATTTCTAAAGTCTTATGCTTTCATACTTGAGGATTACTAGTGTTTATCTAGCTTATCTCTTGCATCATTTGTTGGACTTTTAGAAATTGTTTAGCAGATTTTATAGTTACTTTCTTGTGAATATACATTGTTTTTTACTGTTGCAATTAGGGACAACAAAATTAACTTGCTTGTCCATCTAACATTATACATATTTTCTCGTCTTGTTCTTGTGTCTTGGGCAGGTACAACATTCTTTCCAGGCATTCTTATCTCTTGGAAACCATTGGCTACCATCCAGACTCTTTCCCAAGCCTTTCTGCATATTCTATATTGACCTATAGGGTGGATTTCCTTCATCTCTTCACTTTCCATATCATTTCCCCCATGGTCACCAAGATTCCCCCCTCAAGGTGATTCTATCATCTGTAAAGTGACGAGAATACCTACCTAAGGTGACAATGGGTAGGTTTTCTCTAGGTTGTCACCATTTGGTGGTTGGGTAAGGATTTTCCCAACCTGCAACTTGTGTGATAACGGGCATGACTAGCCAATGACACCCCTAGTTTTTACCAGACATGAATATTAGTCGGCTGACATTGTTTGTATCAAGAGGCCAGTATAGCCCCAATTTTGTATATGCACCTCAGTTTTGAAGTATGTAACACACTTTTTGGAATATTTATACATATGTTTGTATCAGATGCTACTTATTGATGTATAATCATGTGAATACCCATGTTAATGGACATGCATGCTAAAAAATTAATTTAATGAAACAAATGCCAATATAACACATAATTAGCCAATGTATTAGACTCTCTTAAAACATGACAATACTCAATGTATTCAAAGTAATTTTCAAAAAGGATAACCTGCAAACACCTACACAATAGGACATGATGTCTGACGCTATATGTGTGATTCAACTATGAGACCACAAGCTAGGATTTCGACCTGTAAACTAAATGACGTATGCCAAGGGAGAGAGCCTTGGCCAATAGTTCAATGACAACACTATATTCCACAATATTATTAGTTGTCAGAACAAGTTAAACACCTACTGAACTCATGAGATCGTCAGTGGGTGAAAAGATAATCCAAGCGGCAGAAGCAATATTCTGGGTGCTATGGCTAGAACCATTAGAATATCCCATGTAGATGGAGAAATATGACAACATCTACAAATCAAGCATAGAGAATGATAAGTAGCTAACTGAGACATTCAATACACACAAAAAGAAAAGCACACCACTCCAAAACAAAAACACACCTATGTACAAGGAATCATGTGGCCGACTGGTCTATGCATAATACTTTTAAAGGAAGATCCCATTGTGAGGCTACGAAAGAGGATTTCCATCATAGTCAACCAACTCGTAGGACCCTCATTTCAAGACATGCTTAACAATGTAGGGACCATGCCAAAGGGGTTCAAACATACCTTCACCTAATGTGTTATGGTCCTAATCATAAACCACGACCAAGTTGACCTCCGAAAAGACACAAGGACAAATATATTTTTCATACTTGGATTTGACACGTTTATTTTGAGCTTCATTGGCCAAGGTGGCAATCCGACATTGTTCGTCAAGACAGGCCAATTACAAGAGACGTTCCTCCTTTGCAGAGGTGTTAGGAAACAGTTCTATGATGATTTTTAATGATGGTATTTCACATTCAATTGAAAATATTTCCTCCAGACCATATACCAATTGGAATGGAGTGAATCTGGTGGACGTTTTGGATGAGGTATAGTAAACCCACAATGCCGAAAATAACATAAGGTGCCAGTTTTTCTTGTGCTTCCCTAACATTCTCTGAATCACAGTCTTCAGGACATGGTTGATGGATTCTACTTGGCCATTGGCTTGAGGATAATAGGGCATCGAGTTCTCATGGTGGAAACCCAACCTGGCAGTTGATTTGGTCATCATCTTGTTACAAAAATGGGACCCGTGGTCCATAACTATGGTCTTAGGAACATCGAACCTAACAATAATATGATTGAACATGAAAAGAGAAACGATGGTGTCATTGTTAGAAAAGTTAGGCAAGGCCTCAAACCAATTGGTGAAGTAGTTAGCTACCACAATAATGTATCCATGACCATTAGTTGAGGTAGGATTACATTTCATGGAATCAATCCCCCATTTTTCAAAGGGACTGATGGTCACCACGGGATGTATTGGAGTAGGGTGAGTGCGTATCTTATGAGTGAATATTTGAAAAGAATGGAATTTTGGACTGCATTCATACAATATTTGAACATCATGGGCCAAAAGTAGCCAACACACAATATCTTCTGGGTGGTGCCCAACCCAGAGAGATGAATGCCACATGCCCCAGAATGGAAATTATTAAAAAATCTTTCATATTCCTAATAAATAAGGCAATGACATATAATCAAATATACCCATTGACGATAAAGGGTATCATCTGAAATGATGTAGTGTCTATCCTGATGCCTTATGTGATGATGTTCATCACACAAAATATGAGGATGAAAACATTGGTGTTATCACCAAAAAATTGCTCAGACAAATACAGACAATAGATGAAGAAACAGGAAGCACAAGTACAACATACTACCAATAATTACATGATGATCACATTAAGTTTGGAAAGATAATCATAAAACTAGGAAAAATGGTCCTGAATCTCCACACACATTCAACAAATATAGCACATGCACATCCATTAAGGCTAACATAGTGTACAACACACATAGTTCGTGCCCTACGCAATTGTAAATTGACAAACCCACACATATGTGGAAACAACGCATTGTTGATTTTGGTCAGGCCTCAACCACTTCAGAGATGAAGTGAATCTCACCCATACACAAAATCTCTCTAAAATTCTGGCTTGGGATCATTGAAAGGGATGGGAGGTACCTCCAAAGACCTCCCATTCACACTTGAAACTAGTTATGAAATATCTTTCCATCCTCCTATAAATACAGGATTATTGTATGCAACAAAAAATAAATCCATAGCATTGTTATGTTGTTCAAATTCTCTTGGAGAAATACATCATTCCCTTGAAGCATATGTTGAGAAAGTGTAACATTGTGAAAGCTTTACACCTCTTTTGAAGCTAAGCCTTGGGAATTTTTCATCATTCTAAACTTAGTCTTGGAGAGTGATAGCTATAGTTTTTTAGGGATCAAAGAGCCCTCCCTTAGGAAGAATAGGGGATTCATAGTCCCATATTTCTCCTCTTGGTGCACTCAATTCGAAGATTCACTTCTATTGGGTAACCATTCCATGTGTTCAATTTCATGCATCATATGATTATAGTTGTTTAGTTTGGCTCGTAGTGTTGTTTGTTCTTCACTTGCTTTGTATTTTTCTTTCTAATTTGTAGGTTCACTAACTTGCTAACCACTTTTCTATTATGCTTTGTTGGCTTACCAAGGCAGTTAAGGGATTCTCTTTTGCTCACTCTTGTGACAAAAGAACCCAAACAATTTGGTGACTCCACTGGGGATTTGAATCACAATTCCTCCTCAAGTAAGCTCCTAGAGTTGTTATTTTTACTCTTTGTTGTTTGCAGGACCAAGAACCGACCCAGCCTCATCTTCAGACAACATAATTTAGCCTCATTTTGAGAGAGACCGCTCAAAATTCTTGTCCCACCAACTCTTTGTGTGCGCACAAGTTTATTTCTAACAAGCACGTGGTCCACACAGTCCCTCGCTCCGTCATAACTCTCTCAATGCGCACTCTATGCTTTGTGCGCGACTATCCTTTGTTTAACCGCGCATTGGTCTCATTTTTTCAAAATTGTAAGGCTTGATAATCCCACTCTCACCAAGTAGTGTAGATTTAATTTAGGCACTTTGTAAAATCCATCAAAATCATGCTTGGGATTCACTCTTGCATAGATAATTTAGACCACACATAGACATTTAGGGAGGCTAAAAAGAACCTTTGCATCTTTTACTTCCTTACTTGCCACATAGATGGCTTAAAGTTTAACATTTGAATTTCAATAGAAGCTTTCCTTTTGAGAAAACATTAATTTGGGACTAGAATACTATTTGGGAAATCTTGGAGTATGCTCTTTCCTCACACCCTAGTGTGATATTGGAAGTCAGAAAAAAAGAGATTGCTTGAAGAAACCTTCATATCCTTTTAAAATAAACCATTTTAGGAGAGCCCAATACCTCTTAGCTTTTTTTTGAAACATAATCTCAAATAATTGTAAGGGCCCACACTTGCCACATGTGCACAATCTTAGGATAGTTTCAAATTTCTAGAGTAAATCACTTAGGACGTTTAAATCATTGTAAGGGCCCACACATGCCCACATGTTCACAATATAGGAATAGTTTCAAAGATTTCTTAGATTAGATAACATTATAGGGAGATTAAATGTCAAGAGTAAGGACTCACATCTCCGCCATGTTATTTACCTAGGGCTTTGTCAATTTTTGCAAGGATTATTTGTGAAATCTAGTAAGTTAGAAGTAAGCAACCATTGTAAAGGACCAAGCGATGTCCACATGAAATTTTTTTCTCACTTAACTTATTACAAATTCATCAATTCATATCACTTCTTGCACACATCATCACATATTCAAGAGGTGTTTATCGGATACTTGAAACCATAGTATGCTCTTCTCCTCACGCCCATAAGCGATTTGGGAGAATCAAAAGGGATTAACTTGTTTGACAAAATCTTTTGATCACACCACTATTAATCAACGAAGTTGGCCCATGACCCCAACTTCACATCCCACTTTCAAATTATAAAACAAACCATAATCCACCCACTTATAACTTCCACAGGATGAACACAAAAGAATTTGGTAGTCTAAGTTATGATTTTGGGGATATGCATCCAAATAACTCCTCATCATCATTTTTTCATTGAAACTTAGAAAGTTTTGAAATAAGATACTAAAATCCTCCCAATCAAGCATTCCTACACCATAAGGCAGGGAGACACCCATGAATGGTCGAAGGTTGAGGTCTAGTTGTTCTGTGTGTTCCTCCTTGGGCCACCCAACCCTTGGAAAGAATCTAGCCTGTGACCGATTTCTGAGGCCGAAAATCTAAATGTCGTGCTTGTTGAAGGTGAATTAGTGGAAAAACTATAGGTTTTATCTACCTAAGGTGGCGGTTGTGGGATACCATCACACCTCAATTAGATTTTTCACAACTATTGGGAAATATCCCCAGTACTTCTGGGATATGCCCCCTTCACCCCTCATTATAATTGATTGTTGATCCCTTCACTAGTATCTCCTCAAGTGGGTTCTGGCCCCATTGTCGAGTGCTTTTTTGAAGGTCAAGTGCTATTTGAGAGGAAGGACGTTATGTTGGATAGGACAAACACATTATTTATTGATATTTCCCCAACGCAGAGACATCAAAGCCAACCAAAATACCAGTTACATTATTGTTTTATGTATGATTATCACCATTTATTACATGAAATTTATGGATACATTGTTTCGGTAATTTGTAAATCACTTATTCTATTAGTTATTCTGATCACCACCATCACATGTCCACACATAGTCCAAAATCATAGGGGACCCACAACATCCTTGTCATTCTATCCGTTTGAAAAAACTCCCCCCAATTTTTGGAGGTATCCCCCACTTTCCTGATACATCAACACAACCTTCACATACACCAGTAAGTCCCACGGTCTTAGGATCAACCTTGCTTGGATCTACTTTGTTGGGCATTAATACCCAGAAAAACACACCCACTATTCCTCCACCACAGGGAGGCGAAGCCTAACCTTCTTCACAAGGAACAATCTGCCAACCTTCCTTGCAAGGAACATTTTACCAACAATCACATAACATGGATGGTACTCCTCCCTCCATTCCATACTTGGCATCTCTCAATATCCCAAATTTTACCAAATTAACAAACGATCCCATATTACATGACCCCACTTGGCCAAATATGCCCACCAACTACCTTATGATATTCCCAAATTCAAAGGAAAGCCTGGAGAATACCCCACCAATCACATTATGTATTTTCATCTAAGGTTTTCTTCCAATAGCATCATGGAAGATTTTGTTCACTTATGACTATTCCAAAGAACTATCACTAGTCCCTCTGCTAAGTGGTATGTGGATGATAAATCTAGGTCCCACTCAACCTTTGAGTCATTGGTGAAAGAATTATTATCCTTCTTCCAACTCCCAGTGATCCACGACATTGGCTTGGAATTCCTATAATAATTCAAGCAAACCTCGACCATCCATATAGCCGAATAGATTCATCAATGGTGAAGAAGAAGAAGTATTTTCAAAGCAGATACTACCCCACAACAATGACTAGACAGGTTCCTCAAATCACTAGTCCCTCTCCTCGCTAAGTATGTGGCCACTACTTTCCCTCAAAATGAAGACTAGGTGATCACCAAGGCCCAACAGTTTGACTTAATCTACTCTCAATATGGGTACCTTTATACTGTATTACCGGATTATCCTTTCCCTTTACCATTTGGTCAAGACAAACCAAGAACATCATACATTGTTGATGGGTTGATTGGGTCCATGGCCCATTGTCACTCACATTCTCAATCGATACCCACATTTGGGGCCAATCCTTACCAATCACCATATGGCGGAAACCCATACTACTCTCCCCCACCACACCAACTACCATTCATGGCAGCCCCCTCCAATCATGGCACCACCAGTACTTGCCCCCTCCATTCACCCAATACCTGTACAACATGTAGTACCTTTACCACAACATATACTCCCAAACCTATGGGAGGTGCCTCCACTTCATACAATCAGTACATACCTCTCCAAGGTAACCCTTACTACCCCTTCCATGGTCCTCCTCAACCCATTGCCCCAACACATGGCCAACAAGAGGAAGGGGTAAATTTTATCCAACCATCACCTATTCAACAAGTTCAATCTTTTGAACAATTGAATACAATGAACCCCCCTCATCAACCCAAAAACAAACAAATAAAGGGGGAGAATAAACATCGAGGAAAAGGGGGAAACCCCCAACATCCAAATCCCCCAGCAGGGGGCAACAAAAACCAGGCCAACCAAAATCCCCAAGGGGGAAATAACAATAGAAAACCACGAAAAGGAAGGAATAATAACCTTCGAACCAATTTCCCATGTGTGTTATGTGGCGAGTACGACCATTATACCCATCATTGTCCCCAAATATCTAATTATAAATTAATGAAGGAAGACATGAATCCTCCTCGGGCCCCCACCCCTCAAGGGACACAACAAGGACCTCCCAATTATATATCACCACCACCATTGACGGTCTTTCAAAATCTAATCCCTCACCAAGGCGCCTTTAATACACAAACATAAGTGACCCAATGCTCACACCAAGAAGGGCAGTTCCCTTCACCAAATCAATCCCACCCCGGTAATACCACAGAACACAATATCCTCCTCACCACCAAAGAGGAAATCCTTTTTCAAACTCGCATTCTCCAATATGGTGTACCTCATGATCCATTACCCACAACCTCAGAACCCTCCCATCCACCAACCAGACAACATTTGATGATTCCTTGTCCTAACATTGAAGCCATTGCCTACATGCCTCATAGACCATTACACAAGAATATGAATAATCCCCATGCCCGGGCCACCCATAGCTACATCCTTATTGACGATATAGCACAATCACTATATGCCATGTCAGTACTGGAAGTCCTTCAGACATGCCCTTCCCAACGAAAGGTATTACTCTCACAATTGGGGGCAGCAGATCCTGCAGACACCCGTCTAATCGCATTTGACTTAGACAAATCAAACCCATGATTCCCATCCTTAGTCACATTCTAGATTCCCGTCAAAATATAGAATGTCACCGCCCATCATTGCATCATTGATGAAGGGGAATCTACTTGCATCATGTCTAAAATGGTATGGCATCAACTCAGTTCACCTAAGTTAATCGCCTCATCCATCACCCTTCGATATTATGACGGTAGACCATCCCAACCAAACAATCTGTATTGAAATGTTCTGGTGGAATTAGGGGGCAATGCAATACTTATTGACATAGAAGTCATAGACACCCAATTGGATTACAATATCCTTTTAATATGAAGCTACATGTACGTCATGGAGAAAGTAGCTTCCTTAGTCTTTCACATCATGCTATTCCCTCACAATGGGAAAATTGTCACCATTGATCAACTGACCCACTATGAACCTAACTAGTCAGGACACATTGATAACATCTTACCACTTATCTGCTCAAGCGTCGACCTTTTACCAATGGTAGACGTCGGACCCGAACACTTTCATGACCCATCCTTTATAGGCTCATACCATGGATACCCCCATCCCACTCCCTATGCATACAATGCCCATGTAGTTACCTCAGATGGAGTGGACATTCTCGATGCCCCTAATTCAGGAGGTTCATTGAGCCCTACCTCCACCCCTTCTCTTGCACCATAATTACTTCCTGAGGAACATCCCTTACAACCTCCCCAAGGGGAATCATTCAAAAACCCACCACCCATGGGTCAAATCCCCATTTGGAAAAAGGTCCCACAGGCCATCACCCAAATACCCTTCTTTTATCCCCCCAGGAGTAACAACATACCAAGTTGTTGTTACCCTCACCTTACCTAATATGGTTATATTTATCCTTGTATGGTATCTAGAACCACCAACTATGGCACCGGGTTTATCTCTCCCACCTCAACCTGTGGTCCCATTGACGCAATCAATAGCTCATCTACCCACTCACCCAACTGGTCACACAGTTGGGGGAAATACTACCACCACATGAAGCACTAATTCTCACAATGGGGGAAATGCAAAAAACCAACGAGGAAAATCGAAGAAGAAAACCTACACTCCCTTCCCCACCACACATCCCACCTCCATGCGCACTGTGTGCCACTATTGGAAACCCTACCAATCTTTGTCCCACCTTTCTCAAGTTACCAGAACCTCATTCTAAACCATATAACTGCACTATTATTACCTATACCAGTCGTCACACAAACTATCACAGAACCATCCTCTTCCAAACACAATGGTTTAAGGACCAAGCACTCTTGCGCTATCTTCTCACAATATCACCATTACACTCAATATTTCCCAACTCTCCCTTAATTTCAAAAAACCCTAGAAGCAGCGTGTCAAACCACATTTCTTTCATCCTCACAACCCATCTTCACTATACCAACGATTACTAACATTCACTTTGTTTCCACGTCATTAAACAAACGCATATGATTTCCCTGTGCATTATATTACTAGATGGATCATTACACATATTGATGCCCACTCATCATTGAGGGATGGGCATGCCTGAGGGCTTCCATCCCACCCATTACACTATAAGTACAACCCCCAGATGGACCAGGCTAGGTACAATCCCCCTCCAAGTCCCAACCTTCCTTACTTTGACCCCACTGACCATCTCCATTCCACCAATATGTGCAGACACCCCACCAAACCCCCCAAACTCCTCTGTAACACCCGTTTAAGAGATTCCCCCTCCCCCACACCATTCCACATCCAATTTGTATATTGATATTTGGTTCATGATGTCTAGTGTTGGGTGCAGGTCTATTTTGAGAAGGAAGGTTATTTTGGGCACAGATATAATTTTGGAGAAAATGTCTATTTTGGGAAAGACCTAATTTTGGAAAGAAGACCTAATTTTGGAAAGCGCACAATTGATGGAAAGAAAGAAACACATAGAAAAAGAAGGAAAATAAGCATTCAAAGAAGGAATTCAACATGGCATGCATGCATGCAAGCCTAACTATGTTAGGGTTAGGGTTTGTGAAAAATATTGTAACGACTATAAGCATGAAACTAAGTATAAATAAGAACCTGGGAGGTCTAGGTCGGGGTCTAGTTTTTATGGGTTCGGTTGAGTTGAGTTGTTCAAGTGTTAAGTTCAACAGTTGTAATAAGGTTGTAGATGAGTCAAGTAGCTAGATTTTTTAGAGTTAGGTCACAGGATGAGGAGCCTGGTGTGATCTAGTTATCCTCACATAGGTTCCTTAATCTCACAGAACTTGTATGATTGGAGATGTAATGTATACAGTACCATATTTTGTAGAAAACTAAATAAAAGAGCAGAGAAACCAAATCTTTGTGGATGTATCCTGGGAGGAGGTGAACCACGGTAAAAGTTGTGTCCAATGTGATGATTATTGCATTTTTACCTTATGTCAGTGATTAGCTTATTAATGAATGAATGGTTAAGATAGATACATTAGAATGCATGGATGGGATTAAAAGATGAATGAATCCTAGGAATACTTGAATGAATATCATGATGAATGCATGAAGAATATGAAATACATCCTCAGATCCCCACTCATTCCCAGACTCCAAGCACTTGAGCATTGCAATCACCCATAAATGTATCTCCGGTGAGATTGCACAGTGCACTTTATGCGCTATGTTGCCTTCTGGTTTACCAGGAGGGTCGATAGTTTTAGAGGGTTTTTTTGGAACCCTGATCATATATGAACCTGGGTCAAACCAAGAAGTGGATGAGATATTTAACCCAACAAATGGTTCTATTTCCTACTGGAACTGCATAGGATTGGGTGGACGAGATCCATAGAAGAAGCATGAGAAGAATGAAGGTATAAAAAGGAATGTTCAGGAAACGGAATCCAACGAAGGCGGAGATCAAAAGATGGTTGAAAACAAAGGAAATTGAGTTTTCCCAGAAGGACAACATAAACCCTAAGTTAACACCATGCAAATATCTTGACAAATACGTGTTTAGTGACTTGCATAAGGTATTTTTCTATGATTTCCCGCATTTGTTTTAGAATGGCTATTGAGGTTAAAATACAACCACCCAACAAATCGAATTAGACAAATGGAGTGGAATCATGTGGAGATCATGCATTTACAACAAGTTAACAACAAATTTATGTGCGTAGTAGATTTCTGGTTAGACAATATTGTTGCATGGTTTATCACCGAATTTGCAGTAGATACTGCAAAGTCTTACAACGTAGCAGAGCAGAATTTTCCAAAAGGACCTGGAGGTAGGTATATCTGATCGTTGTATACTTCATTCAAGATTTTATTATATAATAGCGGTGAGATGACCATGGAATCAGACAACTAAACTTCCCTGCGTGCATGGGGGAAGGGGGGAAGCACTAACAAGGGGTGGATAAATGGAGGAAGAAATGGATAAGGGAAAGAAGAAGGAGGCCATGGACCCAATGATGATGGAGGAAGACTAGATAAAGTAGATAATGGAAACAACTGGAAAGACGCATAGTGGAGTACCCTACCAATATAAGATGAATAACAAGAAGAGAGCCATAACTCATAGAGAGGGATTGGAAAACGATGAGGAAGAGGTAGAGGATCTTCGGATCATGGAGAATATTGAGGAAATCCTGTGTGCAACATATGAAAGGAAAACATGAGGTCCAAAGGTAGGAACAGAAGGCAAAACTCCAATCCAGGTCATCGTCAGTGTGGAACCTATAACCCCATGTGCGACTAACACACCGGAAATAACACCAACATTTAGACAACCGAATTTTAGTGGAAGAAAGACAACAAGAAACACTTCCAAATAAGGAGCAACAACTGAAGGAGCTATTTTAGGAAGTAATGGCCAAATATCTACACTGTGAGGAGCTATTATTTCAACACAGTTCAACATGACAGGACATGATCCCATGATCAGGTTACCATAATTTCGGGGAGAGGCATCAGAGGACCCTAAAAATCACTTATTCATCTGGGAAATATCCAACAGGTAGGATCCATGGATGATGAGAGAAACATAAACATAGTCACGTGAGGAGGAGCTAAGATAGGAACTGATGCAAGAAGACAAGATCCAGTGCAACATCAATGGGTGAAGAAAAATATCGAACCATAGAAGTAGTTCGATGCACAGAAAGAAAAGGAAACATTCAAGGAGGCAAGACATAATTTTCTCAAGAAAAATGTTGTGTCTACATCAACCGTGCAGCATAATCCGAATGTACCAATGTACGAGATGCCCTCCTCAATGGACCACACCAGTGAAGCTCAAACTTTAGAGAAATTAAGTAACATAAAAACTTTTCTGCAATCTTGTGTTAAGTTATTAAATGACCTATTATGTGTTAAGATCTTACAAAATATGCTATAAATATGTAACACAGAGGTAGAAGGGAAATTAGAGAAAAAAATAGTTAATCATCTCCATTCAAGAAGAAGGACAAGCAAAGAATTCAGACTGAATGCCAACAGTGGAGATTTCAATATGGGCAATATTATAATGGAATTAGGCTCTGAAGTAAATGTTTTAATTAAGAATACATGGTAGTGTATGGGAGAACCCACACTAGGTTATTCATCTCTCCAGCTGAAATTATAAAATCAACACAAAGTGATACCAATTGGAAGACTTAAAGGTGTGACAATAGATTTGGATGGAGTGCGCAATATGGGAGATTTTGAAGTAATAGAGATAGTAGATGGCACAACACCTTATCCAACATTACTTGGAATGGATTGGGCATTTCATAACCAGGCCATAGTCAACTTGAAGACAAGGAAAATGATGTTTGAATCGGGTGAATATAGAGTTATTGCACCATTAGATCCTTTAGAAGGAGAAAGGTTTGTAGAACCCATGTGCTTAGATCTGGAGGAGATAAACCAGTTGTACAGAACCACCATGCGAGAAGAAGATTATGTCAACCCAATTGCAGATGGGGTACTCAACTAGAGAAGCATCACATCATGTTCTTCTGACTCAAATATAAGGTTGGAGAATTGGCAACAACAATTACATGAAGTTTCTACAAGAAGGTGTGCCAGAATAGACTGTGCAATAATATGGGTTGGTATAGAGATAAGAGAACCTCCCAATTTTCATGGGGTAAATGATCTAGAGTAATTTATGAAAAAATATGAAGAGGAAGTATTAGAAAATCATAGGCTTTTAGCCTTAGATATTTCACTCAAGGCTACACCTGCAAGATGGTGGGGTGCACATAAAGAAAAAATCCAGGACCGGTACCAATGTAAGAAATTACCGTGCATTTGATTCGGTGCAGAACAGGGGAGCAGTAAAAGGAAAAAGTACGAGGGACAAGGAAAACCAGTTGAACACTTGGAAAAGTGCAAGGCACAATGGAGGATGACACCATCAGAGAAATGGCCTCATCACTTCTTCCATAGATTGGAAGGAATCCAGAGAACTCATATGTATACTAGGATATGTGCAGAGGCACTACAGAATGGACAACCTTACAACATAACTTTGTAGTAGCCTTCTCATTTGAACATGAGAACCCCAACATTGATTCAACACTAAATTAGATCATAGGTGTAATATTTATTGATGAACCAGAGGTTGAACTCATGACATAATATCAAAAAAAAATAGGAAGACAGTCAAAGAACTATTTCCATGCTATCATGTTGAAGAAGAAGCACCAGATGAGGATGATTCATGCAACATTCAGATTAGAGAAATTGAAGGAGAAAGAGAGGTGGAAGGCCCAACTATGGATTCATAAGTATTTTCTGCACCAATCAAAGTTAATAAAGTCAACATTTGGACAATTGACAATCCTAAAATGGAAAGTATTGGAGACTATTGGTATGAACAAACAATAGAAATAATAACATAGTTACTACGTGAATACAATGACCTATTCCCAATGACCTTTACAGATATGAAAGGCATAGCAGGAGATCTAGGAGAGATGAAAATACCTCTCAAACCTTAAGCAAGACATGTCAGGTAGATTCCTTACAGACTGAATCCAGTATATAAGTAGAAAGTGAAAGTAGAAATTGACAGAATGTTGGAAGCTGGTATCATAGAACTGGTAGAGGAATCTGAATGAATAAGTCCTATGGTAGTCCAAGAAAAGAAACAAGGGGGGATAAGGATTTGTGTAGAACTGAGGAAACTTAATTATGCTTGTTTACATTACCCTTTCCCTACCCCTTTTACATATGAAGTCTTAGAGAATGTGGGAGGCCAAGAAGCATATTCATTTACAGATGGATTCTTGGGTTACCATCAGATCAAAATAGCTCCAAAGAACAGATATAAGACTACTTTTGCTATAGAATGGGGATCCTACCAATACACAGTCATGCCATTTGGGCTGAAGAATGCACCAGCCATATTTTCAAGAGTAGTCATAGTCTCTTTTAAGGAATTCATACATCAGTTTCTAGAAGTATACCTAAATGAATGGACCGTATATAGTCTATTAAAATATCATGTAGAAGTATTAAGGCTAATGTTGGAAAGATGAAAACAATGTCAGATATCACTGAATATTAAGAAATGCATTTTTGGGACACCTTTTGGAATATTGTTGGGAAATATAGTGTGCAAACAAGGCTTACTAATAGATCCTTCCAAGATTGTAGTCATCTTCAACTTACCACCACCAAAGTTAGTGCACCAATTGAGAGAAACACTGGGACATACAAGCTATTACAGGAAATGTATAAAGGGGTATGCATAGATTACTGTGCCAATGGAAAAACTGTTAAAGAAGGATATCATATTCCAGTGGAATGAGGGCTGTCAACAAGGTTTGGACACCTTAAAAGAAAATATGGTCACAACACCTATCCTAGTATTCCCATATTGGGAAAATACATTTCATGTGCATGTAGATGCATCAACCGTAGCACTTGGATCAATTCTAGCGCAACCAAGAGCATGGGAATTAAACCATACTATAACCTTTGCAATCCTAAAATTGTCAGAATCATAGCATAATTACAACACCACAAAAAGAGAAGGCCTAACCATGGTATATGCACTTCAGAAGTTCAGGCACTACTTACTGGGGAAACACTTTAAAATGTTCACAAACCATGATGCCCTCAAATATTTAGTCAACAAGCTAGTGTTGGGGGGGGGGAGGATTTGTAGATGGCTATTGTTATTCCAAGAATTTTATTTCAAAGTGATAGTCAAACCAGGGAAGTTGAATGCAAGACCTGATCACATGTCAAGAGTAACTAATGGAGAAGAACCTACCAACTTGGAAGACAACTTCCATGATGCGCAACTATTTTCAGTATAGGTAGCTAA
>ML821835.1:67184-79381 GCA_009831015.1 Picea engelmannii | reverse complement strand
AATATTGGGCTCACTAGCTAGAAGCCAGAAATCAAAATAAGATCATACATGAATCCATGAGAAGAGGCCCTTGCCTTTCCTTTATACCTTTTGGCTCACCTTGTCCCTCCAAAGTGACTTTCATTTTATTAATATTTAATTAAATAATTAAATCACTTTAATTAATTAATTAACCCTTTTACCTTTGAAAAGCTCCTTATCTCTCCTTGTGGCTTCCCTGGCCACTGAAAATCACTTCTAGCCATCCCATCCTATAGTTTTTTTCCTCTCGGTTCCAATGAGCTATTACACTGAGAGGTTCCTCCAAGTAATGTGCCCAAAATGACCTCTTCAGTGAATTCCATTGACTTATAGCTCAAAATAGTCAAAATCATGGAAATCGTCAGAATGCAACAAAACCAAAGCCAACCTATGCAGAATGGCTCATAATGATGGAATATGATCATCAATTCAAGTTGGACCCCACAATGCCTCTCAAATACCCTTGTACTATCTCTAGCATCCATCTGGCTACTCTGGTCATCATAAATCTCTGCCCTGTGATGATGTCCCAAAGTGGGGACATTACATAAAATAGCAGGGTGATCGTCTTGGACGTTCAAAGTGTCGGGGATTTCTCCCATTTTTAGAATTTTAATCATTTTCTCCTGATACTCACCCTTTTTTATAAGTTCATTGAATGGGACAGAGATTTTGATCTTGGCCATTTCATTCTCAAAGTTAAAGCGGGTAGAGACTTTTTCTACCTCTTTGTTGTGCATTTCCCGACTTGTCTCCGACAGTTTCTTCAGGGCCTCCTCCTTTGACTTTGCCTTTTTAGTCGCATCCTTGGTTAGGTTGTCTGGGTTCGAGCGAATTGTGGAAGGGGCATCCATCGGGGGTTTCCTTATGGGATTTGTCTGTTGAAGTTCGGTAGCCACCTTCTTGCTCTTGAGGTTGTATTGTTTCTAAAATTGCTCGATGGCATTGTGATAACCTTTCCTTAATTCTTTTGTTTCCCAAGAGATTGTATCGTCCGCCTTGAGCATAATATCATCGTTTTCTCTCATGTATTGATCATGTGCAACCTTCGTAAAAAACACACACCTGTTTTTGTCATCACAACAATGCATTTGGTCTTGGAACATGTGATCAAAATCCTCGTCTGTGTAATTATTTTGGAATGGAGGTCTTGTTTGTTGGTCGCCCTATTCTCTTTTCTCCCTTTGTCTTATCTGAGGGACCTGGCCCCTTCCAAGGTTCTGATTTTTGGGCTAGGGGTCATGTTGTTCTCGGGCAACAGGTTTGTTTCCCATGGACATTCTTTCCATCAGTTTGTCCATCATCTTCATCATCAAGTCGAATTTTTCATCCGAGGACCGAGATGTCGATGGTTGTGCATCCCCTTGGGGTTTCTTATCACCTCTGTTGAATCTTTGTTTGATCTTCCCCGACGCCATCAGATTTACCTTGACTTCAATTGCATCACTCATCGTGGCGTCTAGATTTGTTGATGTTATTTCTCTCAACAAAAAGAAAAAATCGTTGTCGAAGGAATCAGCGTATCGCAGTTGCACAGCCTCGAGAGGTGGCTAGACTTCTTTGGGAATTGAGTTATAAACCCTCATGAAACAGGATAATAATTCTTTCACTGTCTCCTCCGGTGTCCTCTTCATGTTATTGTACTGCATCAATAGCTACAAAGGGTTCTTATTGTCTCCCCATATAGTAATGAAAGATGTTTTGAATGCGGAGAATTCTTTAATGCCTTTTGTTGGGAGGACTTTGAACCACTTCCTCACCTCCCCTGAAAGACTCTACATGAACAACCTCATTTTCCTGTTTGCATAGTCTACCTCCTCAACAGTCCAGATGCTTTTGGGCTGAAACATTCCCTTCAACATCGTAGAGCTTGATCCTCTCGCCGTAATTCTAGGGAAAATCATGTAGTTGGGCTGGCAGAATGAGGGGGGAGAATCTGGCGGCCATGGATCTAGGGGGGTTAGGGATCTGGGGGATGTTCTTAGGTATCAGATCTTGAAACCTCTTTTGGTCGAAGACTATGTTTTCCAAACTTGTTTCTGACTTATACCTGAATAGGGTTTTCTCAGATAGGGCGTCAAAATCAAGGTCGTCAATGATTTATGCGCCATCTTTGGGTAAGGAAAAGATTTTGTCAAGGTAATAGAATGGGTCCGATGATTGTTCCCTAGTCCTGCACAGAAGTTTCTCAGGGTCGCACACAAGCTCTACAGGGTTTGGGTCAGGATTTTCTCTGGTATAGATCATCTTCGGAGCCAGGGTTCCTAAATCACGCTACTTTGTGCTACTGGTCTTTTTGACTAGAGTCACCAGGGTAAAGGTTTCAGCCAATATAGATATTTTTCCCTCTATTACCCTCAGGGGTCAAACTACAACTTTAGTTGTTCTCCCAAGGAAAATTATTCAATTCCATCCTCGCCAATGGCACCAGAATGTTAGCACTCTATAAACTTTGTTTGGTTGATAAACGAATGACAAAGGAAACCAACAAACCAACTTTGAGACCCGAAACTAGCCTTTCGTACCTAGAGAGGGATCTCTCGGGAGACTTTGTGTCGATACAGGATTTGGCTTTAAGGTGTCGGCTAGATTTAACACCTTTGAATAATAATTTCTGGTTCTATTGGAAAAGAGAGTAAGACCTAGGGCTATGGAGTTGATTTAATAAAATGATAGAAACAAATGACTTGGTGACTGAAGTTGAGAGTATAAAGGCTAAGTAAGCAACAACTTTCAGTTTAAAATCGTTATGTGTGGCGAGGGGAAAAACACATGAAGAAACACGGAGAACTATGGAGCACTGTTGAGGATGAATTTGGAGTTAACTTAGAGGAAAGATAGTTTGTCTAAATGGCGCAAATGGTTTGTCTAAATTACGTTTCGATTTAGACAGAAAAAGATATGAATAAAGAATACAGGAAGCATGTATGTAAAGAAAGAAAAAAATGCATCCAACTGCTACAATTAGAATATTTTCATCAAAGCTTCGGGGCTTTTGCATTAAATTTCAATCGAGCTCAAATTACATTCAATAGTCATTGTCTACACTAGTTTTTGCGAGGGCGCCTCTTGGGTTTCCCTGCCCTCTATATACTGTCCCTAGAATTTAGGAAACTTCCTTTTATTTGTTAAATGACCTTTCGTATGACGCCTTTCCAGGAATAGGAACCAACTGTATTTGGTCGCATCATAACCACTTGTCTTTGCCATGGGGGGTTTGGTTATCAGCAAAGTCTCGTCATGGGGAGAGTCATGTGTCAATACCTTCCTTTGACAAGGTATTTGAATGATCAAGTGCTCTGTCAGACTCATTCCATCCACTGTAACGGCCTTGATTTATGTCACATGCTCATTTGTTGGGGTGCATACGTGGTGAGTGATTGTTGGTTGTCGTTGTCATTACCAAAATGACAAAACTGTCTAAGGGTGACACCTTCTTCAAAACCTTCAAAATATGTGCCACATTTGAGAATACAAGAATGAACTCAGCTAATCATGTTTCTTCTACGCGTTGGCAAGAGCTGTGCAAACTTTCTCCCTCGCCGCTTCACATTCTCTGAAGTGATTCACATTCCTTTCTTCCAACATCCTGTGTGTTTCACGCAATTGTATGATTGTATCATGTGCTTCCTTGAGTTGTCTCTTGATCCACGTCACATTTCCTTCACGACCTTGTGATGCTGACACTTCAAGGGCCTTCGCTGCTAAATGTTGTCTTAGTTCTCTGTTTTCCTGGTAAAGCTCGATGATAGCGAGTTGTGCATACTTGTTACGAGGAGAATCTCTCTATGGCTAGGGTGAACCACAAAAAATAGGCATGACTATAGAAATCGACTCAATTCCATCATATGTTATATAAACTAATGTGGAAGAGAAGTAAGAAAGAGGCTCACCTCGTCTAAACGTTTGAAGATGTCCATCGTTGAGCACTTTGACCCAAATCTTTATACCTGCAACAAGTTCTCAACAAACAAGAAGAGCAAGCATATAGTGATGATATAACAGGTTAGCACATTAGATAGCATAATCCATCAATATACAAAACAAACGTGCCCATGGATCATAACACATATATTTTCAAGATATCAATTGGATGTGAAAGGAGTATTTCTATTAACAAATGATCAGCAGAAGTGAAAACATTACAGACTTCTGTGTTGGCACGGTTTGGAATCAAGAAAATGAGTTCTTTCCAACTAGGCCTCCACCACTTCAGTCCTCCACCAAAGGAAAGCTCATATAAGGGAGAAAAGAGGTTCTCCATCAATAAGGGAAGATATTAGGGGTTGAACACTATGTTCAGACTTAAAGGACAAAGGGATGTAGACTCAATAATGAAGTAATAATTTCTCCAGAGTAACTTTGCTCTCAAAGTTGAATTCTCTCCTTCTTTCCATAGCTCGGAATTGGCTTCTTGATAGCCTTCAAAATGCAACTTAAGGGCCGAGTTGGAATGTTTCCAGTATATGGAAGGCCAAGGATCAGAGATCTCCTGTCGTGACATGGAATCCCAACATTTAATTTTGATTTTCTGGCACAAATCCCGATGTACATAGGTTGTAGTGGAGCAGCCAGCGTATATGCTTGATGTATAGCTTTCAAGGTGCGTACAAGTGGAAAAATATTTGCTTTTGTCTCTGGATTTATCAATCAGGAAAAGTAAGTTTGCATGGGGGAATGGAATAAGGCTCTTTTTTCAATATTGAATAGGATGAGGAAAATCTTGCTATAACATTACTTCATCTTTTGAGACGGCTCTCAAACATCTATGCCTTCGGCATCTATCCTCCTTGTTCTACTCCCGCTTTCTTGACTTGTACCTTCGACAATTTCCAGCCGAATGGCGCGCATAAGTAATTCTTCGGCAGCCAACTTTGTGCGCAGTTCGCTTGGGACTCGAGCTTCCCCAGCTTCCTTGTTATTCTTTGGCCTGCCCCTTCTCTGGGGTATTTTTTGTTGAGGGGATAGGGCTTCCAATGTCTTTCCTTCCTGCACAGGCTCTCCCATTCTAGCCTCCATGTGGTGTGATATTACCTGTTTCCTTGGTAGAGGGAAATCTCCCTTTGGATCCTTGGGGATTCCCGTTGTGAGCAAGATCAAATCCCATTTTCTTCCCAACCGCCTTAATTCCTCAACTACCAGCAATTTAATCAGTGAGACATCAAAGAGTTTCTTCTTCGATTGATCTATTTCATCCTGGGTGTTGTCTGCCATCTCTCAGAGGTTTTGGTGTAAGAAAAAGGGTAGATTTAACGGTCTCCTTCCTGTGAAATGCATTAACAATCTAATGTGATGTGAATGTATTATGTTGAACCTCCCCTCACAGGTGAAATATTTCCTGATTACTCCAAATAGTTTCTGAAAAGGTTCCTGCAAATATATACTCGGAATGCCTGTCCCGACTTTCCCATCTAAACAATATCTCTTGATGAAGTATTCATAGCACTGCACGTCTAAGGGCATGCCTTTAAACCATATTTCACCCCACAGAGGGATCTTTGTCGTGGTCGACAAATTTTCTTCCGTTACATGGATAGTGACACCCACAATTACCGCGTGGAAACCGTCGAAACTGAGTATGAACTGCTCGTCTAGTCTCATATTAAATCCTTGGATTTTCCTGCAAAAGGCCAGGCACCCGAACTGTTCAAAGGACGCTCTGACCTCCGGATCTTCATTGATCAACGTTAAGTTTTGGGGCTCAGGCCCAACACTTCTTCCACTTCACGTGCCCCTCATTATGTTTTAGGAGGTTTCCATAGTGCAACATGTATTTGTCCTGTGCGCGGTCAATTTGGCACACGCCCAAGGCAACAATATTGATCAACTTGGGCTTGCGATAAGAACTACAAACAGTGCATAAGCTTGGTTGGTGAATAGAATGCATGCAGAACATCTAGATTTTATAACAGAGTGGGTGGGAGGTGTAATCGTGCTAGGGAACACTGAATTCATGGCGACTGGATGTTTCGAAGCGAACTGAAGATTTTTCGTAGCACATCCACACGACGAGTACACTTCGGGGCGTATAAAGTACAGTTGATAAGGGGTGTAGAGCATATGTGATACGAGCGCCATGATTTTTCATTCTTTCAGCCCTCATAATGAATTGATGATGGTCATTGCACTTGCCGACGTGACTTCTATTTAACAACTTTCCTCTAACCTCAGCACGTAAAACTTCCTTTCTCATAGGACCTAACTTTTTGGGAATATACTCATACCATTTACACATGTTTTGACTCTGACATCCCTTCCCAACTCCAAGGGCCAACCGACCACTTAGTGACCTCAAATCCTCTATTGTTTAGTACCTGGCCTCACATGCTTTGACACACAAACCCTGACTCAACTAAGATTGACCCTTACTAAAAAGAGAAATGACGGTGCTAACACCTTGAACAATGGAGTCAGTTTGATGGAAAGGAAAGGATGAGAAGGTTGTCCAACTCCTTGAAGAATGAAGGATGCAAGCAAGCTCCTTCACTTCTTCTAGATGAAGTGATCCTATCTAATTCACAAAACCCCTTGCAATAAACTTTTTAAATAAAGGTGTTACCTACACAAAAGACTCAAAATAACACATTAGTTTTAGCATAAATGGCACATGCATATCAAATCTTAAATTTAAATACTCAAAGTAACTCAATAGAATTGAAATACAAGCTATTAACAATTATATCCAATTTGAATAACAATATTCATGTAAATTGACCAATACTAACAAGATATAAAGCAATGCATGAAAAGAGATCACCTCATATGAACCACATTCACCACTACAAGAGCCACACCACCATAGATCTTGACCTCCAATGTATTTATTCCATTAGAAAAAGAAAGATATTACAATCATGTACATCAAGTTCGCCCAATCTCCAACTAGCTAGAAGTAGAGGGTCGCCTTCTATTTATTACCATTTGGGTGATAATCACGAGAAAGGATGTGCTAGTGTATGAGGGAGTGGCGCATAGCATGAGGGAGTGGCACATAGAGTGAAGGGGAGATGAAGTGAGGTGAGGTAGAGTGGAGTGGAGTGATGTGAGGTGGATTGGAGTGGAACTAGTGTGAGTGAGAGTGAGTTGGAGTAGAACTATGGTGTGAGGTTGAGTGCTAGCATAGGAATGTGCACCCCTCCTCCTAAATGCGCCACCTCTCCCAATCAGGGTCGAGTTCCATCTTTGGGATCTCCTCCATGTCCATGTCACTCAACAAGTTGCCTTCCTCTCCAGTGAACTCGCCCAAGCTCAGAGTTGATTGAGAACCAAGGAAAAACATGTCTCCAACATGTTTCCTAATTATTAGCATTTTCCCTAAAATTTAGGGAATTTAATTAAATGACCCTTTTCTGTCTTTTTCGAGATAAATACATTTTTTAGTGATAAAAAACACTTTTTTGCCTAGACAGAAGGGGAATAGGGGTCCAAATGGTGATTTGGATTAGAAAAAAATCACAAACATGGCATCTGACAATGATTGATGCCATATTTTTACAATTTATTGACTTTACATTAAAAAAATTGTTTTGCGGGAAATTTATTATTTCACTAAAACATTAAAAAAAACCTATCGGGACCTAGCATAATTTCCATATGAATCAATAGATATGACCTATAATGAACTCATATATACATTTATACACTATACATTGGTTATACCATGCCAAGGCCTAACCACCAACACATACTCCAGCTTTGGAGTCAGTCTTGAGTGAAAAAACTTAGAAATTATTAATCGCCCACTAAGGCAGGAAAAAAATAATTAACAAGTGAAAAAAAAAAACTCTCGAGTACATGCTCGTACCCAKATMTTAGGTGGCCAATAGTATTTTACAACTTTCATGCTCAAGTCATTTATTATAATGCCCCGAAGGGATGGAAATGCAGAAAAAGGTGGTYTTTAAAAAGACCTWCTGAAACTRTGAACTCTGACTTCTGAGCATCTGTTTGCTCAGTCTCTGGTGGCTCATCTTCAAATTTAKCTAGTGCAACTCGRTGAATAACATTGGCTCCATATGGGGAYGTGTAGTTGATATTTATATCTGAAGGAGACCATGAGAGAATCTAGAATCAAATGACCTRCATCATCGACGCCTCGTCAGCAACATATCCATATAAATCCAATAATAAACATGAATTGCAATGATAATATACAAGTAAATATGATACAACAAAGAATTTAATATACATGTAAATATGGTACAGAAAGTAGTAAMTAATGTATAGAAAATCAAAAGCATAATGTACAAAGAAGAATGGTTAGAGAATATGATACAGATGATGCCCCCATGGGCATCATATGACCTCACTGAAGAACAACTTGAGAATTTGACCATTGACTGGGAGTGCCAACCGCTCACCATCCAATCTGTTGATAAAAAATGAATTCTTGTCATCTGTACCCTGTATGATGTATGGACCTGTCCATAAACTATCAAACTTTCCATGATTCCCTGGATTTTCCCCTCTTTTATCCCAAAGAAGGATTGTGTCCCCTTCTTGAAAAACTCTATGTCGTAAAGACTTATCAAAAGTATTCTTCACCTTTTCCTAATTATTTATAATTTGATCCAATGCTTTCCTTCTGATATCATCCAATTATACCAACTGATCAATTCTACTTTATTGGAAGTCCTCATGCAAACCATACTTTTGTGCAAATTAATACAATGGAAGCTTTAAGTGAACTGGTAAAGTAGCGTCAAGCCCGTAGACTAGCTCAAAAGGACTCTTTCTCGTAGAACTCTTTTTGGTGATTCTATCCGCCCATAATGAAAACTTAATCTTGTTGTCCCATGACCTCTTATTATCCCCTATTGTTTTCTTTAGAATATTCATTAAGTTCTTATTGTTGGATTCAGCAAGACCATTACCTTGGGGATAATAGTTTAAAGAGTGGGACAACACAATGCCATACTTAAAACAGAATGAAGACAACTATGTTGAACTGAAGGCCTTGGCATTAAGGGAGTCGTGTTCCTTTCATTTATTCATTTGATATTTTAAGACAATTCTCAAATGTATAATATTAACCATTTCCACTATGTTCATCATCAAAACAACCACTGCCCACACATTACTTCAATCATCAAATACACTCAAAAGTTGTGTTTAAAAATTGCAATGAAGTTATACTGTCACCGCAACCATGCCTATCATTGTTAAAATGTGTGACATTTGTTAAACATACATAATGGACAGTCAATCCAATAATCCATATTTAAATTTCAACAACCATGACTCGCCATTTAAACAAACAGCCAACAGTCACCACTCCAACTCACACTACGCTATAGAAAATAAAAAACAATTCAATCAACGCAAGTGTAAATCTGTGACTGTACAAGCCCAATTTTCTTCGACTCTAAATCATCAAAATTTGGGCTATCCATCCAATTCAATGAGGCATAAACAGTAGGCCCGATCTCATAATACAAATAATCGAATTGATACAAAGCCATGATTAAAAACTCTGTGTTAAGAACCTGAATAGATCTACCAATATAATAACCACAAATACTAAATACACAATAGATCCACAAAGCAAGATAGAAGAAACCACACTATATTATTACCAAACCCTTGAGGTAGGGCAACATCGTACAATGGATCATATTATGGAAGGGATCCTCTCATGTTCACTTGCCTCTTCGAGGGGGCATCCTCCTATTGAGCTACAGCTCCAAATACAATATTTCTCTTCATGTCTCATTACATTGCCACTACCCCTCTAGCTACCTTACACTCTGTGACTATCTCTGAGTGCGCAACCCAAAAAATATCCATAGCATACACAGTGGGCAGCCATACCTCAAACACCACAATGAAACATTCCCATTTGACAATTCTAAACACATAGTCATAGTATCATTAATTCAACCCATCGTGTCGATCTATCAATCTAATACAGTATTGCTCAAATTAATCAAACTGCAATCAAAAACCATGTTGTGTAAAACTTGGGCTCATCCTGAATGACGCAATTGAATAACCATACTTATACAGGGAATGGAACTGTCACAATCATCTCAGTTTCAATAACCACTTGGCCAAAAAAAAACATAGTTACAGTGATCATTTACTCATAGTGTAACATACAAATGCATTACGTGTGAAACATCATTAATCAATTGTGACTAGTGTTGAGTTAACATCCTGATAACTTCAATGCAAAAGAAAATGATTGTGTAGCAACCTCAATCATTCATCAACCAACTTCAATGATGAGCCTATTACTTGGACTGTTATCATGGTCAACAACCCGACCTAACATGTTGTGGGAAACCCACACATACCCACGCATCAACATGAAGCGATGTTGTGACTTACTCAATTAAAAACAATATTGGGTTATCAATTCATTTAAGCACAAGGAGAGAAACTGTGTATTTAATTTATCCAATTAACCATGCAGGTTTTATCCATTGTAATAACACAGGCAATGACTAGATACCAAAACCGAGATGATTGTCACATAATCAACTGGGCGAGCCTGTAATCAATTATGTCGACAATACATACCAATCAAAAATAACCAATAGTAAACCTGACAAGCCACGACGGTTTTCTCTGTGGCCAACACAGGGATACTGGAGCTGAATCTTGTCTATGGTGAAAACCTCTGAGACCAACGGTGTATACATAGATAACACCACAATTTACTTCGTGGACAGCGTGACGAAACCCGTGACAGGAGAGGTTATAACCAGAGGAGCAAGTCTCTATTTAAACCTTGTAACGATACTTAGCACACGCAGGGTATAACCCTCATGGCTCTCCAGTCAACCAACTACAATGCTGAGGTGAAAATAGGGCCAAGAAGAAGCAACACAACCCACTACGCGACCATAGTAGCAAAAACAACCCAATGCCCAAGGGAACAATGCGCAGTGACATAGGGTGCTTCCAACCATTAAACCCCATAAAGCCAAAGACTAGGTGATACGAATGTGTGAAGACAGCCAGCCACTCAAGACCAAACGAAACCCTCCAAGTAAATTAGCAAGGATGACCAATAATATTGTGTCTTTAACATCATTACAGAGAAAACCATCAACGCTTCATTCTAAAACCACCATTTTACACACTTTCAATACTCAAGGAAAGCACAACGAATACATTTGAGCCAATATCCATTTCATAAACAGAGAAGACTCATGGATGGCCAAAAAAAAGACATACCTATAATCCAAGCACTTTCAATGCGAGCTGGTTGAGCAGTTCCTCCATGCTTGAAAATCAGAGCATAACCACAGCAACAAGTTTGAACAATAGCCCAACTAGGGTGGCGTCCAGTGGAAGGAGTAAGGGTGATGTGCATTAAATGCACATCTCCTCCACCCACAGTAAATTAATTCACTAGTACACGCCAGCCATTAATCCATTAACCATTCATTTAAACCATACATTGGAATTGGAATCTATTACTTGTCAGATGCGCCACCCACATCCTATCCTTCCAAAACATACCATATGCATATTAACCATATAACTCAATCAAATCGCATAACCATTAGCTTGCTAGCTAGGATTTAACCATAATCATTTTAATGATTCATGCATGTAGTGTAGTATATTTGCATAGTTAGATCCCTTTCTTTTGTTGTTATATTGATTTTGTCTTTTTCCAATTTCTTGTATATGTTATTGCTAACATGTTTATTGTGCATGTCTCCTAGTAATAGATCCCAATAATAGATAGCAGTGATAACAAGGACAACACAGGCCATTGTAAAATAAAATTGAGCCTAGAGAAGTAGAAAAACACAGAACATGCCTTATCCATCGCCAATAAACCAAGATTATATCACCATGTAAGCAATGTCGAACAGTAGCACAACATCAAATAAGAACCAGACCTGATCTCCAATCTACAAGGGGGTCCCACCTACTAGTATTATTTAGCTTTTATAATAATAGGCTTTAGCAACACTTTGCGGGAAAAACTTTGTTGTGATTTTAATCCTTAACAGGTACCTCACCCTAAGTGTCGCAAGTGTCGTAAAAGTGTCATATGCACCTTGCCAAGTGTCACATACACCTTGACACCATAAAATAACATATGTCACAATCCCTAGTCAATGTGGAGGAGAAATATATTATATGAAGGTCAAAATATTATGTGCACATGAATTATTATTAATATTCATGAAAAGGAAATTAATTTAGTGTGAGAA
>ML821835.1:55173-67134 GCA_009831015.1 Picea engelmannii | reverse complement strand
CTAGCCATCCCATCCTATAGTGTTGCTCCTCCTGATTCCAATGAGCTATTACACTGAGAGGTTCCTCCAAGTAATGTGCCCAAAATGACCTCTTCAGTGAATTCCATTGACTTATAGCTCAAAATAGTCAAAATCATGGAAATTGTCAGAATGCAACAAAACCAAAGCCAACCTGTGCAGAATGGCTCATAATGATGGAATATGATCATCAATTCAAGCTAGACCCCACAATGCCTCTCAAATACCCCTGTACTCTCTCTAGCATCCATCTGGCTACTCTGGTCATCATAAATCTCTGCCCTGTGATGATGTCCCAAAGTGGGGACATTACATAAAATAGCAGGGTGATCGTCTTGGACGTTCAAAGTGTCGGGGGTTTCTCCCATTTTTAGAATTTTAATAATTTGCTCCTGATACTCACCCTTTTTTATAAGTTCATTGAATGGGACAGATATTTTGATCTTGGCCATTTCATTCTCAAAGTTAAAGGGGGTAGAGACTTTTTCTACCTCTTTGTTGTGCATTTCCCGACTTGTCTCGGACGGTTTCTTCAGGGCCTCCTCCTTTGACTTTGCCTTTTTAGTCGCATCCTTGGTTAGGTTGTCTGGGTTCGAGCGAATTGTGGAAGGGGCATCCATCGGGGGTTTCCTTATGGGATTTGTCTGTTGAAGTTCGATAGCCACCTTCTTGCTCTTGAGGTTGTATTATTTCTAAAATTGCTCGATGGCGTTGTGATAACCTTTCCTTAATTCTTTTGTTTCCCAAGAGATTGTATCATCCGCCTTGAGCATAATATCATCGTTTTCGCTCATGTATTGATCATGTGCAACCTTCATCAAAAACACACACCTGTTTTTGTCATCACAACAATGCATTTGGTCTTGGAACATGTGATCAAAATCCTCGTCTGTGTAATTATTTTGGAGTGGAGGTCTCATTTGTTGGTCGCCCTGTTCTCTTTTCTCCCTTTGTCTTATCTGAGGGACCTGGCCCCTTCCAAGGTTCTGATTTTTGGGCTAGGGGTCATGTTGTTCTCGGGCAGCAGGTTTGTTTCCCATGGACATTATTTCCATCAGTTTCTCCATCATCTTCATCATCAAGTCGAATTTGTCATCCGAGGACCGAGATGTCGATGGTTGTGCATCCCCTTGGGGTTTCTTATCACCTCTGTTGAATCTTTGTTTGATCTTCCCCGACGCCATCAAATTTACCTTGACTTCGATTGCGTCACTCATCGTGGCGTCTAGATTTGTTGATGTTATTTCTCTCAACAAAAAGAAAAAATCGTTGTCAAAGGAATCAGCGTATCGCAGTTGCACAGCCTCGAGAGGTGGCTAGACTTCTGTGGGAATTGAGTTATAAACCCTCATGAAACAGGATAATAATTCTTGCACCGTCTCCTTCGGCGTCCTCTTCATGTTATTGTACTGCATCAACAACTACAAAGGGTTCTTATTGTCTCCCCATCTAGTAATGAAAGATGTTTTGAATGTGGAGAATTCTTGAATGCTTGTTGTTGGGAGGACTTTGAACCACTTCCTCACCTCCCCCGAAAGACTCTGCATGAACAACCTCATTTTCATGTTTGCATAGTCTACCTCCTCAGCAGTCCAGATTCTTTTGGGCTGAAATATTCCCTTCAGCATCGTAGAGCTTGATCCTCTCGCCGTAATTCTAGGGAAAATCATGTAGTTGGGCTGGCAGAATGAGGGGGGAGAATCTGGCGGCCATGGATCTTGGGGGGTTAGGGATCTGGGGGATGTTCCTAGGTATCAGAGCTTGAAACCTCTTTTGGTCGAAGACTATGTTTTCCAAACTTGTTTCCGACTTATACCTGAATAGGGTTTTCTCAGACAGGGCGTCAAAATCAAGGTCGTCAATGATTTATGCGCCATCTTTGGGTAAGGAAAAGATTTTGTCCAGGTAATAGAATGGGTCTGATGATAGTTCCCTAGTCCTGCACAGAAGTTTCTCAGGGTCGCACACAAGCTCTACAGGGTTTGGGTCAGGATTTTCTCTGGTATAGATCATCTTCGGAGCCAGGGTTCCTAAATCACGCTACTTTGTGCTACTGGTATTTTTGACTAGAGTCACCAGGGTAAAGGTTTCAGCCAATATAGATATTTTTCCCTCTATTACCCTCAGGGGTCAAACTACAACTTTAGTTGTTCTCCCAAGGAAAATTATTCATTTCCATCCTCGGCAATGGCACCAGAATGTTAGCACTCTATAAACTTCGTTTGGCTGATAAACGAATGACAAAGGAAACCAACAAACCAACTTTGAGACCCGAAACTAGCCTTTCGTACCTGGAGAGGGCTCTCTCGGGAGACTTTGTGTCGATACAGGATTTGGCTTTAAGGTGTCGGCTAGATTTAACACCTTTGAATAATAATTTCTGGTTCTATTGGAAAAACAGAGTAAGACCTAGGGCTATGGAGTTGATTTAATAAAATGATAGAAACAAATGACTTGGTGACTGAACTTGAGAGTATAAAGGCTAAGTAAGCAACAACTTTCAGTTTAAAATCGTTGTGTGTGGCAAGGGGAAAAACACATGAAGAAACACGGAGAACTATGGAGCACCGTTGAGGATGAATTTGGAGTTAACTTAGAGGAAAGACAGTTTGTCTAAATGGCGCAAATGGTTTGTCTAAATTACGTTTCGATTTAGACAAAAAAAGATATGAATAAAGAATACAGGAAGCATGTATGTAAAGAAAGAAAAAAATACATCCAACTGCTACAATTAGAATATTTTCATCAAAGCTTCGGGACTTTTGCATTAAATTTCAATCGAGCTCAAATTACATTCAATAGTCACTGTCTACACTAGTTTTTGCGAGGGCGCCTTTTGGGTTTCCCTGCCCTCTATATATTGTCCCTAGAATTTAGGAAACTTCCTTTTATCTGTTAAATGACCTTTCGTATGACGCCTTTCCAGGAATAGGAACCAACTGTATTTGGTCGCATCATAACCACTTGTCTTTTCCATGGGGGGTTTGGTTATCAGCAAATTCTCATCATGGGGAGAGTCATGTGTCAATACCTTCCTTTGACAGGGTATTTGAACGATCAAGTGCTCTGTCAGACTCATTCCATCCACTGTAACGGCCTTGATTTATGTCACATGCTCATTTGTTGGGGTGCATACATGGTGAGTGATTGTTGGTTGTCGTTTTCATTACCAAAATGACAAAAATGTCTAAGGGTGACACCTTCTTCAAAACCTTCAAAATATGTGCCACATTTGAGAATACAAGAATGAACTCAGCTAATCATGTTTCTTCTACACGTTGGCAAGAGCTGTGCAAACTTTCTCCCTGGCCGCTTCACATTCTCTGAAGTGATTCACATTCCTTTCTTCCAACATCCTGTGTGTTTCACGCAGTTGTATGATTGTATCATGTGCTTCCTTGAGTTGTCTCTTGATCCACGTCACATTTCCTTCGCGACCTTTTGATGCTGACACTTCAAGGGCCTTCGCTGCTAAATGTTGTCTTAGTTCTCTATTTTCCTGGTAAAGCTCGGTGATAGCGAGTTGTGCATACTTGTTACGAGGAGAATCTCTCTATGGCTAGGGTGAACCACAAAAAATAGGTATGACTATAGAAATCGACTCAATTCCAGCATATGCTATATAAACTAATGTGGAAGAGAAGTAAGAAAGAGGCTCACCTCGTCTAAACGTTTGAAGATGTCCATCGTTGAGCACTTTGACCCAAAGCTTTATACCTGCAACAAGTTCTCAACAAACAAGCAGAGCAAGCATATAGTGATGATATAACATGTTAGCACATTAGATAGCATAATCCATCAATATACAAAACAAACGTGCCCATGGATCATAACACATATATTTTCAAGATATCAATTGGATGTGAAAGGAGTATTTCTATTAACAAATGATCAGCAGAAGTGAAAACATTACAGACTTCTGTGTTGGCACGGTTTGGAATCAAGAAAATGAGTTCTTTCCAACTAGGCCTCCACCACTTCAGTCCTCCACCAAAGGAAAGCTCATATAAGGGAGAAAAGAGGTTCTCCATCAATAAGGGAAGATATTAGGGGTTGAACACTATGTTCAGACTTAAAGGACAAAGGGATGTAGACTCAATAATGAAGTAATAATTTCTCCAGAGTAACTTTGCTCTCAAAGTTGAATTCTCTCCTTCTTTCCATAGCTCGGAATTGGCTTCTTGATAGCCTTCAAAATGCAACTTAAGGGCCGAGTTGGAATGTTTCCAGTATATGGAAGGCCAAGGATCAGAGATCTCCTGTCGTGACATGGAATCCCAACATTTAATTTTGATTTTCTGGCACAAATCCCGATGTACATAGGTTGTAGTGGAGCAGCCAGCGTATATGCTTGATGTATAGCTTTCAAGGTGCGTACAAGTGGAAAAATATTTGCTTTTGTCTCTGGATTTATCAATCAGGAAAAGTAAGTTTGCATGGGGGAATGGAATAAGGCTCTTTTTTCAATATTGAATAGGATGAGGAAAATCTTGCTATAACATTACTTCATCTTTTGAGACGGCTCTCAAACATCTATGCCTTCGGCATCTATCCTCCTTGTTCTACTCCCGCTTTCTTGACTTGTACCTTCGACAATTTCCAGCCGAATGGCGCGCATAAGTAATTCTTCGGCAGCCAACTTTGTGCGCAGTTCGCTTGGGACTCGAGCTTCCCCAGCTTCCTTGTTATTCTTTGGCCTGCCCCTTCTCTGGGGTATTTTTTGTTGAGGGGATAGGGCTTCCAATGTCTTTCCTTCCTGCACAGGCTCTCCCATTCTAGCCTCCATGTGGTGTGATATTACCTGTTTCCTTGGTAGAGGGAAATCTCCCTTTGGATCCTTGGGGATTCCCGTTGTGAGCAAGATCAAATCCCATTTTCTTCCCAACCGCCTTAATTCCTCAACTACCAGCAATTTAATCAGTGAGACATCAAAGAGTTTCTTCTTCGATTGATCTATTTCATCCTGGGTGTTGTCTGCCATCTCTCAGAGGTTTTGGTGTAAGAAAAAGGGTAGATTTAACGGTCTCCTTCCTGTGAAATGCATTAACAATCTAATGTGATGTGAATGTATTATGTTGAACCTCCCCTCACAGGTGAAATATTTCCTGATTACTCCAAATAGTTTCTGAAAAGGTTCCTGCAAATATATACTCGGAATGCCTGTCCCGACTTTCCCATCTAAACAATATCTCTTGATGAAGTATTCATAGCACTGCACGTCTAAGGGCATGCCTTTAAACCATATTTCACCCCACAGAGGGATCTTTGTCGTGGTCGACAAATTTTCTTCCGTTACATGGATAGTGACACCCACAATTACCGCGTGGAAACCGTCGAAACTGAGTATGAACTGCTCGTCTAGTCTCATATTAAATCCTTGGATTTTCCTGCAAAAGGCCAGGCACCCGAACTGTTCAAAGGACGCTCTGACCTCCGGATCTTCATTGATCAACGTTAAGTTTTGGGGCTCAGGCCCAACACTTCTTCCACTTCACGTGCCCCTCATTATGTTTTAGGAGGTTTCCATAGTGCAACATGTATTTGTCCTGTGCGCGGTCAATTTGGCACACGCCCAAGGCAACAATATTGATCAACTTGGGCTTGCGATAAGAACTACAAACAGTGCATAAGCTTGGTTGGTGAATAGAATGCATGCAGAACATCTAGATTTTATAACAGAGTGGGTGGGAGGTGTAATCGTGCTAGGGAACACTGAATTCATGGCGACTGGATGTTTCGAAGCGAACTGAAGATTTTTCGTAGCACATCCACACGACGAGTACACTTCGGGGCGTATAAAGTACAGTTGATAAGGGGTGTAGAGCATATGTGATACGAGCGCCATGATTTTTCATTCTTTCAGCCCTCATAATGAATTGATGATGGTCATTGCACTTGCCGACGTGACTTCTATTTAACAACTTTCCTCTAACCTCAGCACGTAAAACTTCCTTTCTCATAGGACCTAACTTTTTGGGAATATACTCATACCATTTACACATGTTTTGACTCTGACATCCCTTCCCAACTCCAAGGGCCAACCGACCACTTAGTGACCTCAAATCCTCTATTGTTTAGTACCTGGCCTCACATGCTTTGACACACAAACCCTGACTCAACTAAGATTGACCCTTACTAAAAAGAGAAATGACGGTGCTAACACCTTGAACAATGGAGTCAGTTTGATGGAAAGGAAAGGATGAGAAGGTTGTCCAACTCCTTGAAGAATGAAGGATGCAAGCAAGCTCCTTCACTTCTTCTAGATGAAGTGATCCTATCTAATTCACAAAACCCCTTGCAATAAACTTTTTAAATAAAGGTGTTACCTACACAAAAGACTCAAAATAACACATTAGTTTTAGCATAAATGGCACATGCATATCAAATCTTAAATTTAAATACTCAAAGTAACTCAATAGAATTGAAATACAAGCTATTAACAATTATATCCAATTTGAATAACAATATTCATGTAAATTGACCAATACTAACAAGATATAAAGCAATGCATGAAAAGAGATCACCTCATATGAACCACATTCACCACTACAAGAGCCACACCACCATAGATCTTGACCTCCAATGTATTTATTCCATTAGAAAAAGAAAGATATTACAATCATGTACATCAAGTTCGCCCAATCTCCAACTAGCTAGAAGTAGAGGGTCGCCTTCTATTTATTACCATTTGGGTGATAATCACGAGAAAGGATGTGCTAGTGTATGAGGGAGTGGCGCATAGCATGAGGGAGTGGCACATAGAGTGAAGGGGAGATGAAGTGAGGTGAGGTAGAGTGGAGTGGAGTGATGTGAGGTGGATTGGAGTGGAACTAGTGTGAGTGAGAGTGAGTTGGAGTAGAACTATGGTGTGAGGTTGAGTGCTAGCATAGGAATGTGCACCCCTCCTCCTAAATGCGCCACCTCTCCCAATCAGGGTCGAGTTCCATCTTTGGGATCTCCTCCATGTCCATGTCACTCAACAAGTTGCCTTCCTCTCCAGTGAACTCGCCCAAGCTCAGAGTTGATTGAGAACCAAGGAAAAACATGTCTCCAACATGTTTCCTAATTATTAGCATTTTCCCTAAAATTTAGGGAATTTAATTAAATGACCCTTTTCTGTCTTTTTCGAGATAAATACATTTTTTAGTGATAAAAAACACTTTTTTGCCTAGACAGAAGGGGAATAGGGGTCCAAATGGTGATTTGGATTAGAAAAAAATCACAAACATGGCATCTGACAATGATTGATGCCATATTTTTACAATTTATTGACTTTACATTAAAAAAATTGTTTTGCGGGAAATTTATTATTTCACTAAAACATTAAAAAAAACCTATCGGGACCTAGCATAATTTCCATATGAATCAATAGATATGACCTATAATGAACTCATATATACATTTATACACTATACATTGGTTATACCATGCCAAGGCCTAACCACCAACACATACTCCAGCTTTGGAGTCAGTCTTGAGTGAAAAAACTTAGAAATTATTAATCGCCCACTAAGGCAGGAAAAAAATAATTAACAAGTGAAAAAAAAAAACTCTCGAGTACATGCTCGTACCCAKATMTTAGGTGGCCAATAGTATTTTACAACTTTCATGCTCAAGTCATTTATTATAATGCCCCGAAGGGATGGAAATGCAGAAAAAGGTGGTYTTTAAAAAGACCTWCTGAAACTRTGAACTCTGACTTCTGAGCATCTGTTTGCTCAGTCTCTGGTGGCTCATCTTCAAATTTAKCTAGTGCAACTCGRTGAATAACATTGGCTCCATATGGGGAYGTGTAGTTGATATTTATATCTGAAGGAGACCATGAGAGAATCTAGAATCAAATGACCTRCATCATCGACGCCTCGTCAGCAACATATCCATATAAATCCAATAATAAACATGAATTGCAATGATAATATACAAGTAAATATGATACAACAAAGAATTTAATATACATGTAAATATGGTACAGAAAGTAGTAAMTAATGTATAGAAAATCAAAAGCATAATGTACAAAGAAGAATGGTTAGAGAATATGATACAGATGATGCCCCCATGGGCATCATATGACCTCACTGAAGAACAACTTGAGAATTTGACCATTGACTGGGAGTGCCAACCGCTCACCATCCAATCTGTTGATAAAAAATGAATTCTTGTCATCTGTACCCTGTATGATGTATGGACCTGTCCATAAACTATCAAACTTTCCATGATTCCCTGGATTTTCCCCTCTTTTATCCCAAAGAAGGATTGTGTCCCCTTCTTGAAAAACTCTATGTCGTAAAGACTTATCAAAAGTATTCTTCACCTTTTCCTAATTATTTATAATTTGATCCAATGCTTTCCTTCTGATATCATCCAATTATACCAACTGATCAATTCTACTTTATTGGAAGTCCTCATGCAAACCATACTTTTGTGCAAATTAATACAATGGAAGCTTTAAGTGAACTGGTAAAGTAGCGTCAAGCCCGTAGACTAGCTCAAAAGGACTCTTTCTCGTAGAACTCTTTTTGGTGATTCTATCCGCCCATAATGAAAACTTAATCTTGTTGTCCCATGACCTCTTATTATCCCCTATTGTTTTCTTTAGAATATTCATTAAGTTCTTATTGTTGGATTCAGCAAGACCATTACCTTGGGGATAATAGTTTAAAGAGTGGGACAACACAATGCCATACTTAAAACAGAATGAAGACAACTATGTTGAACTGAAGGCCTTGGCATTAAGGGAGTCGTGTTCCTTTCATTTATTCATTTGATATTTTAAGACAATTCTCAAATGTATAATATTAACCATTTCCACTATGTTCATCATCAAAACAACCACTGCCCACACATTACTTCAATCATCAAATACACTCAAAAGTTGTGTTTAAAAATTGCAATGAAGTTATACTGTCACCGCAACCATGCCTATCATTGTTAAAATGTGTGACATTTGTTAAACATACATAATGGACAGTCAATCCAATAATCCATATTTAAATTTCAACAACCATGACTCGCCATTTAAACAAACAGCCAACAGTCACCACTCCAACTCACACTACGCTATAGAAAATAAAAAACAATTCAATCAACGCAAGTGTAAATCTGTGACTGTACAAGCCCAATTTTCTTCGACTCTAAATCATCAAAATTTGGGCTATCCATCCAATTCAATGAGGCATAAACAGTAGGCCCGATCTCATAATACAAATAATCGAATTGATACAAAGCCATGATTAAAAACTCTGTGTTAAGAACCTGAATAGATCTACCAATATAATAACCACAAATACTAAATACACAATAGATCCACAAAGCAAGATAGAAGAAACCACACTATATTATTACCAAACCCTTGAGGTAGGGCAACATCGTACAATGGATCATATTATGGAAGGGATCCTCTCATGTTCACTTGCCTCTTCGAGGGGGCATCCTCCTATTGAGCTACAGCTCCAAATACAATATTTCTCTTCATGTCTCATTACATTGCCACTACCCCTCTAGCTACCTTACACTCTGTGACTATCTCTGAGTGCGCAACCCAAAAAATATCCATAGCATACACAGTGGGCAGCCATACCTCAAACACCACAATGAAACATTCCCATTTGACAATTCTAAACACATAGTCATAGTATCATTAATTCAACCCATCGTGTCGATCTATCAATCTAATACAGTATTGCTCAAATTAATCAAACTGCAATCAAAAACCATGTTGTGTAAAACTTGGGCTCATCCTGAATGACGCAATTGAATAACCATACTTATACAGGGAATGGAACTGTCACAATCATCTCAGTTTCAATAACCACTTGGCCAAAAAAAAACATAGTTACAGTGATCATTTACTCATAGTGTAACATACAAATGCATTACGTGTGAAACATCATTAATCAATTGTGACTAGTGTTGAGTTAACATCCTGATAACTTCAATGCAAAAGAAAATGATTGTGTAGCAACCTCAATCATTCATCAACCAACTTCAATGATGAGCCTATTACTTGGACTGTTATCATGGTCAACAACCCGACCTAACATGTTGTGGGAAACCCACACATACCCACGCATCAACATGAAGCGATGTTGTGACTTACTCAATTAAAAACAATATTGGGTTATCAATTCATTTAAGCACAAGGAGAGAAACTGTGTATTTAATTTATCCAATTAACCATGCAGGTTTTATCCATTGTAATAACACAGGCAATGACTAGATACCAAAACCGAGATGATTGTCACATAATCAACTGGGCGAGCCTGTAATCAATTATGTCGACAATACATACCAATCAAAAATAACCAATAGTAAACCTGACAAGCCACGACGGTTTTATCTGTGGCCAACACAGGGATACTGGAGCTGAATCTTGTCTATGGTGAAAACCTCTGAGACCAACGGTGTATACATAGATAACACCACAATTTACTTCATGGACAGCGTGACGAAACCCGTGACAGGAGAGGTTATAACCAGAGGAGCAAGTCTCTATTTAAACCTTGTAACGATACTTAGCACATGCAGGGTATAACCCTCGTGGCTCTCCAGTCAACCAACTACAATGCTGAGGTGAAAACAGGGCCAAGAAGAAGCAACACAACCCACTACGTGACCATAGTAGCAAAAACAACCCAATGCCCAAGGGAACAATGCGCAGTGACATAGGGTGCTTCCAACCATTAAACCCCATAAAGCCAAAGACTAGGTGATATGAATGTGTGAAGACAGCCAGCCACTCAAGACCAAACGAAACCCTCCAAGTAAATTAGCAAGGATGACCAATAATATTGTGTCTTTAACATCATTGCAGAGAAAACCATCAACGCTTCATTCTAAAACCACCATTTTACACAGTTTCAATACTCAAGGAAAGCACAACGAATACATTTGAGCCAATATCCATTTCATAAACAGAGAAGACTCATGGATGGCCAAAAAAAAGACATACCTATAATCCAAGCACTTTCAACGCGAGCTGGTTGAGCGGTTCCTCCATGCTTGAAAATCAGAGCATAACCACAGCAACAAGTTTGAACAATAGCCCGACTAGGGTGGCGTCCAGTGGAAGGAGTAAGGGTGATGTGCATTAAATGCACATCTCCTCCACCCACAGTCAATTAATTCACTAGTACATGCCAGCCATTAATCCATTAACCATTCATTTAAACCATACATTGGAATTGGAATCTATTACTTGTCAGACGCGCCACCCACATCCTATCCTTCCAAAACATATCGTATGCATATTAACCATATAACTCAATCAAATCGCATAACCATTAGCTTGCTAGATAGGATTTAACCATAATCATTTTAATGATTCATGCATGTAGTGTACTATATTTGCATAGTTAGATCCCTTTCTTTTGTTGTTATATTGATTTTTTCTTTTTCCAATTTCTTGTATATGTTATTGCTAACATGTTTATTGTGCAGGTCTCCTAGTAATAGATCCCAATAATAGATAGCAGTGATAACAAGGACAACACAGGCCATTGTAAAATAAAATTGAGCCTAGAGAAGTAGAAAAACACAGAACATGCCTTATCCATCGCCAATAAACCAAGATTATATCACCATGTAAGCAATGTCGAACAGTAGCACAACATCAAATAAGAACCAGACCTGATCTCCAATCTACAAGGGGGTCCCACCTACTAGTATTATTTAGCTTTTATAATAATAGGCTTTAGCAACACTTTGCGGGAAAAACTTTGTTGTGATTTTAATCCTTAACAGGTACCTCACCCTAAGTGTCGCAAGTGTCGTAAAAGTGTCATATGCACCTTGCCAAGTGTCGCATACACCTTGACACCATAAAATAACATATGTCACAATCCCTAGTCAATGTGGAGGAGAAATATATTATATGAAGGTCAAAATATTATGTGCACATGAATTATTATTAATATTCATGAAAAGGAAATTAATTTAGTGTGAGAA
>ML821835.1:39760-55057 GCA_009831015.1 Picea engelmannii | reverse complement strand
CATACACCTTGACACCATAAAATAACATATGTCACAATCCCTAGTCAATGTGGAGGAGAAATATATTATATGAAGGTCAAAATATTATGTGCACATGAATTATTATTAATATTCATGAAAAGGAAATTAATTTAGTGTGAGAATCCACCTCACATTTGGTTTCATATTTTTTAGGAGAGGTTGAGGATCTCATGGATGGTTGAAATATTTCCTCCTTAAAATCCTTGAGATATATTTCCTCCCTAAAATTCTTGAGTGATATTTTCTCCCTAAATATCTTGGAGATCCCATTTTAGTGGATCTGATGAGTGATCCTCTCCATGGTGGTTAAGCCTCCAAATCCTATATAATGAGGGATTTCCATGGAGAAGAGAGGCATATTAGAGGTATTAAACTTATGATCTTGGGAGGAAGCTTTTGGATATCAAGCCTATGATCTTGGGAGCATTGTGCAAGGGCTGGACGAGGAGGACTTGGAGAGGTTGTTGCAACTACATATACAGATTGTAAGTGTCTTTTTAATATTATCATTAATATATGCTTGGCCTATTTCCTTCTAGTTTATGTATCTTTACATATTCTTGTCTATTATGGATGAATTTGGTTTAAACTAATCTTGGTAGAGTAGGAAGTCTTTGGTTTTCTTCATTGTCCATTGCATTACAGGTATCATGTCATGCTTAGAAGCTTGGAGATCAAGTTCAGATTGGATAAATCGAGGATAAGCTTCAAAACAAGGTACATCATACCTTATCCCTCTCTTTCTTTTGATTAGCTTAACTATATTTAAAGGGATGTTAGTGTCCATTTGCATCTTTCTGTCTCGGTATTAGGGGTCTAGAATAACAATATGGTGATGGAACACATATCCATCATGTCCAAATACCTCCTAGGAAACCATTTGAACCCCCTTAGACAGGTGGCAGCCCTCCTATAGCTCAAATTTATCACACTGTTAGAGTTTGCAGTGCCTTTGACAACATGTGCTGGAAACTTTCCTATAGGTGATTATTTCAACATTTCTCCCAAACGACGAACTGGGTCAGGCTGATTTTTGGTCAGAAAGTCAATAATATAATGCTTCATCTCCAAAACAAATTTCAAAACAACCCAGATCGATATTTAAAAGTTATGATGAAAAAATGACTTTGTTGTGTACTAATTCGCTACAAACTATCCCAAAACTACCAGTTCGCAACGTGCAAAGTTGGACTAGGTTTTATGACAGGTTTGCAAAACTTCACACTTCTGAGGAGGAAAATTACTTTGAAAAGTTAAAACCTCATACCTAAGTGAATCATAGTTGAGGAGGGTTTGATCTAGTATAAAACAGAGGGTTCACATCACACAGTTTGTAGAATCATGAAAAATATAGTGGATAAGGTTAATGTTGTGAGAGGAAACTGCGAATTGATATTTTTGGTATAACATAACAAACTTGACAATTGTCAAATTCTAGGATTCCAATACCATAGACTTTGATTAGTTCAAAGAGTTTGCAGCGCAAAAAAATGACAGCAATTGTATCTAGTCCAATCAACCTTCAGACAACGGACAATCACAAAAAGAGGTACCTGGTGTATCTGAAACTTCAATAGGTATCTCACGAACTAGACTAGGATTTTTTTGGAAGCACTCATTCCACTTTTATCGGCTACAGCTAGTTCACAGAAACATATTTCAAAAAAATGACAGTGCACTTCATTCAAATTGATATACTTGTTTCTTGAAACCAACTTGAAGAACATGATGCATTAAAGGCACTGAAAACAATGAGATATGCCTTGACACGTTTCCAAAGCATAATCATATGTGATTATTGCATGAGGTACTTTCTTGATTCACTGCGAACTTTCAGGTGAGTTTGCAATAGGTCGACTTGACACATGATTTGACCCTCAAATAGTTAAATATGACATAAGGAACCTTTGTACACCCCTATACATCATATGTGATAACACCATTCATAAATGAAAAGACGAGAAAATCTTAGAGGGAAGGGGAGTTGGCATTATCCTTGTATATCTAATCTTCATTGTTCCCATTGCAGAAGGAATGGATCACACGAAGCTACCAACTGTAGAATTCCATGACAGAAGATCAAAGAAGAAAGATAGAGTCAGAAAGAAGACGGATATAGAACTTCAAGACCAACGAAAGGTAAAGCATATGTTCATTATGTTGTTGCCTACTCCAATATAAGAGTAACTAAAGATCTATTTAATACTTCATTTGCTTATTGGTGAGATGCATGGTTTCTTAATACAGGCGCAACCTCCCACGTGACATTTTGAAGAGATTTCTTGGATCAAAATGTATATGGTGTAGTGTACTTTTCAAATAGATCAAGTCTCAAACCTTTGGGAATGGGCACCATTGTCCTTAAGTTGCTTGGACTCTCAGATTTTCTTATGCACAATGTACTCTATCTTCATGAGTTGCAAAGAAGTGTATTGTCCCTTGTGCACATCAGACAGCAAGGCCACTATGTTCATATGTTCAGTGGCAAAGTTGAGATAAGGAAGGATTCTGACAACATGGTTGTCATGACTAAAATAGAATATGGAAGACTATTGAAGTTGAATGGGACATTAACCATACACACACTATTGCATACCTCTCTCATCATGACTCGGGTATAATGTCATCTAGTCTTTTGTGGCATGCTATATTTGGCCATATTAATTATGACAGTTTTCGTTTGTTGAGAAAGAATGGTGTTTCTGGTTTTCCTATTATTCCTAGGATATTGAAGTAATATGATGCTTGTATCCTTGGAAAACACAACAAACAACCCTTTCTTGATTCTAATTCCAGAGCATATAGAAAACTTGAATTGATTCATTCTAACTTGTGCATCCCTATGCATGTTCCTTCTGCAAATGGAAACAAATGTATCATGACTTTTATTGATTTACACCAGAATGTGTTGGGTGTACTTGCTTAAACATAAATCACAAGCTTTTGAAACATTAAAAATTTTCAAGTATGGATTCAAAATGAAGCTCAATCCCGTATTGGATCTCTTCGCACTGATAATGGAAGAGAATATACTTCTAATGAATTTGAAAGTTACCTTCCCCAACATGGTATCAAACATCAAACCATAGTTCCATACAATCCCCAACAAAATAGTGTGGTTGAACGAATGAACGGGACACTCCTAAATATGGTTCGTTCCATGACGTTTTTCAAGAATGTTAAATTGATGTTTTGGGATGATGCAGTTCTATGTGCAATTTATGTCAAAAACAAGTGTCCATTTCATGCTCTTAAAAACAAGACTCAATATGAAATGTGGTATGGCCACATTCCTTTGGTGAGGCATGTCAGAGTATTTGGTTCCACCTATTCTGCCTTGACTCCTAAGGAACAAAGAAGTAAGCTTGATGTTAGGAGTCGAAAGTGCATCTTCTTGGGGTATTAAAATACCACCAAGGGGTATCATCTTTACGATGAGACAAACAAGAAGTTCATCCTTTCCAAAGATGTGATCTTTCTCGAATCCACCAAGAAAGACAAAATTGTTGAGAGGCAGCTTGATCATCTAGACAAATTCATTCATGTAAATACATATCATGAATTTGATGATAAGATTCCACATCTTGAAGGGGGGATCCCTATCTTCGGTCAATCTCTGGAATATCCTTATGAAGCACCATCTTTTCCACATGAAGAAGTTCCTACCACTTCATCAGAACCCGAATATCACTTAGATGATGTGATCAAGAAGATTGAAAAGTTGAGGCTTGATGATAACTCAACACCATCTCAATTAGATGAGAAACTGGGACCATCTCAGAAAGGTCCACCAAAATGGCTCACAAAAACACTTGAAAGTGTTCATCCCGATGAGGTCAGGAAAACAGGAACCAAATTGTCCTCAAAACAATATGGAGGTAATGTAGATAATTCAAACGTAGATGATGTAGATGACATGGATGTTTCACATGATTGTGAGTTGAATTTATCTGCTAACCATGAACCAACTCCCTTTAAAGAATCCACTTCTCATGATGAATGGAAAGAATCCATGCAGAAGGAATATGATGCTCTCATCAAGAATGGGACATGGAAGTTGGTGGAACCTCCATATCGAATCAAACCGATTGGCTACAAGTGGGTATTCAAGAATAAGTATAGATCAGATGGATCACTTGACAATCACAAAGCAAGGCTCGTGGAAAAAGGATTTTCACAAAAATAAGGTGTTGATTATGAGGATACTTTTCCCCCCACAGGAAAATGGGCTACCATCCACACTCTATTTTCCATGGTAGCATAGAATGGATGGAAAATTCATCAAATGGATGTGAAGACTGCCTTCTTGAATGAAGACTTGAAAGAGAATGTGTTCTTGTCTCAACCAGAAGGATTTTTTGTGAAGGGGCAATAACTTAAGGTATGCAAGCTCATCAAATCCTTATATGGCCTGAAACAAACACCACGAGCATGGTATGAAAAATTAACTAAGCATCTTCTGAAACTAAATTTCAAGCATTACAATCTTGACAATGCAACTATGTTTGTCAAGAAAGTTGGAAAAACTATTGTGTATCTTGTAGATATATGTAGATGATATGTTCATAACAAGGAACAATGAAAACTACATCACATCCATAAAGAAAGAGTTGAAGAAAGGCTTCGAGATGATATATTTGGGACATCTTCACTACTAATTGGGCATCGAAGTGATTTAAAATCCAAGATACATATTCATCTCCCAAAAGAAGTACATTGGAGAATTGTTGAACAAGTTTGGCATGGTTGAGTGCAATCTTGTTTCTACTCCAATGGAAATGAATTTGAGGATGCAACCAAGTATAGACAGCTTGTGGGAAATATTATCTATCTTACTACCACTAGACAAGACATTTCATTTGTTGTTGGGATTCTTTCCAGGTTCATGAAAAATCCTTGCGAAGGACATTGGTATGTTGCAAAAAGAGTTCTAAAATACTTGAAAGGAACTCAAGATTTTGGAATCGGGTGCTCTAAGGTAGATGACTTCAACCTGATCTCTGATTTATTCTTTGTCTGTTTATTCCATGATGTTTAGTCTGTCTCTCCACATGCCATCCTTTGCACAAACCCTAATTAGATGTTGTAACTTCTCACCATTTCCAACCTCTCACTAGTCACTCCATTCTCATGTTAGACCATGTATTTGACGGCCTCTACCTCTGCCAACGACCTAAACCCTAACTTCTCCATCGTTGTGCCTCATTCTAGCATTGTTTTCCATGCTATCAAATCTAGATCCTAAACTTAAGCTTGCCCAGTCTTGCACTAACATGTTTGTTCTCTAGTTTCATTTTCCTAAGCTACAACAATTGGAGATTCCAGACCGTCCAATTGGAGCTCAGAGGAAAATCTATGGTGTAAAATTTGGAGACATTACTTCTAAGTTTCTAGTTATGTCTTGTTGGATTACTGGGAGGGGGGGTGAATAAGTAATAGTGTTTTTTAATCCCTTTTAACCAGTGTATATATAAGTGTTGTTATCCTTATGATCAGTTTACCAATATCATTCAACAAGTGTAGAATAAATAAACCATGAACAATGAGAAATCATACAGATACACAGTACACCAGTATTTTTACGTGGAAACGCAATGCGGGAGAAAACCACATAATGTTTTTTGTATATGTCTTTAAGAAGTACATTCATTGGAAGCACTAAATTCCTTTGTTTTCCAACTTCAACTGGAAGGAGGCTCAAACCCCCTAGATTCTCAGGCTACAGCCTGAGGGAATCTTCAACTCCATAATTTTTTGGCTCCAACCAGGAGGACGCTACAACCCCCTATGTTCTTCGGCTACAATCGGAGGGTGGCTACAACCACCTATCCTTGCCCCATCCAACCTCCCTGAAGTATAAATGCCAAAAGTAGAAAACCTGTCACTGTCACTGAATCAACTATGTCACTATAATAACTGTCATTGAAAGTCTGTCACAACCTGTACCAATATTATTCAAAACTTTCCTGCAGATCCGCGCCCTATCTATTCTGTAAAACGTGGATGTTTGTGCCTTTCCCTATTGCAACTCATGGACTAGCACAAATACCTTCTAGTATCACAAATGGTGTCTTTATCGCTCTGTCTATGTCATTGTCTCAATCTATGTCACTGTATAATTAGTCTGTATCTGATCTCAAATTGGTTGATCTGATAGAAATGAATACTCATCCAATATCCAAGTAGATCTAACACAACCATGTACTTGGTTCATACATATGTCTCACTCAACTAATGTGATTTAAGAAGTCCTTACATTAACCATACATCAACCTTCATTCTTATGCAAACCCAACTTGTATTTATAACACTATGTCTTAACCATAAACCCTCAACCATACTGCAAATAACATAGGATATATATTAACAAGATGCCCAATGAACTATCCCAACAACAAACAGCCAATACAGTAGAAATGTATCCCTGTAGATCTGTCTGATACATAATATACCATACAACCAATAGTCCCTCAAGAACAAAAGCTCAATCTCCCATGGCTATACCCAAAGCATTCACCAAACATCTGATTAAGATAAGATTATAACATACATTTTGTTACTGTAGATAGCTCTATCATACCTTCTCATTGTTAGACCTTTCTGTAGACACTTCTCAGCTCTGCAACTTGTCATTGATGATAGATACGATCTTCCTTTTCAGCATTGGCAACTGATCTGCGCTCTGTCTTTAGTAAACCCATGGGTATCTATGCTTTGTTCCGATGTGGCCCATGGATGTTCGCGCCCTTCTAGTACTATAGCCTACAGATGTCTTCAGTAAAACCCTAGTTCAGTACCCATCATCTCGACCCTTCGACTCTTGTAACTTATCTCATCGCTACTTTAGACTCATTGCTATAGATTTATCGATGATACATGCCCATAACATTTCACAAAAGAGATATTCAATGTGCTCAAATTAGGTGTTAATGGGAGACCCTTCCTCTCTTATTTATACTCTCCAAGTAGCTTCCTTTAGGGGTTATATTCTAATTGTTTTACCCAACTTCCCTCTTTTAGGGCTAACCCACTTTCAACTACTTTACTCACTTGCAACCACTTTACTATAAATAGTAAACTCACCACTTCTTGTTGCAACTAATTTATTTTTAATTATTTTCTTATTGCAACAACTTTACTCATGATTGAATCCTAGTTACAACCACTTTGACTAGTAAACTTCTTCTATGATCTTCTAGAAAAATTGACTTGTTTGACCTTCTAGGGGATTCTAGATAACTCATGAGGGTTCTCCAACGTCACTAAGACATATCTCCTCAACCGTGAGGAACTACATGATGTACCACATATCACCGGAAACAAGACAATATGTATTATCCATCTATGATAGTATTTTATACTAATTCATTGATCTTCATTACATTATTCCTCGAATAAACATGGGTTCCTTATCCACACTTCTGGGGCTACCAGAATTTGCTACCGGACTTGCTTCAAGGGTTGACATCAATGACAACCAACCCAATTAATCAACAATCTCCCCCTTTGGAATTCATGGAAAAACTCTGATGAAACATTGAAGTCATGATGCTCATGCTCCCCCTATGACCATCGCTCCCCCTAGAATCATGCCTATGTTCTTTCTCTCCATGCATCTGATTAATCTCTCTCCCCCTTTGACATCAATGGCAAAGGTAACTTCCCTTTGGGGTTTCTCCTCATGATTGAACTCTCCTTGGGGATGCTCCCCCTACCTGAACTATCATGTGTCCTCTTCATGGTGCTTCCTTGTGTAAATCTATGACATATAAGAAAATCATTCAAAAGTAATTTTGGGCCAGAAACTAATCCAAGTTTTTGGCGAACATACTCAAAAGATTCCCTTGGAAGCAGTTTTGTAAAGATATCTGCAATTTGTTCTTTGGTCTAAACATACTCAACTCTAATGTTCTTCTCTGCAACATGTTCCCACGAGAAATGAAACTTTATCGGAATATTCTTCGTCTTCGAGTGCATCCCTAGATTCTTTGAGATATTTATGGTGCTTGTGTTGTCACAAAATATAGGAATGGGCTCATCATACTCAACATGTATATCTTTCAATGTTTGTTTCATCCATAGAACTTGTGTACAACATGTTTTTGTTTCTATATACTCTGCTTCGGCTGTAGACAAAGATACTGATGATTGTTTCTTGCTTAGCTAAGATACCAAAAACTCACTCAAGCAAAAATTTGCTCCACTTGTACTTCTTCGATCATCAATTCAACCTACCCAATCTGCATCTGTGTAGGCAATAACCAATAGATCCTTCCCTTTTGGATACCATAATCCAAACTCTTATGTACCCTTGAGATATCTGAATATCCTCTTTACTGCCAAAATGTGTGATTCATTTGGTGTTGCTTGCAATCGTGCCACTTGTCCAATTGTTTGCATCACATTTGGTCTAGAAATTGTCACATAAAGTAAGTTGTCAATCATTGACTTGTACTTCCTCTGATCTGTAGCTTTTGAATCATCATCTTTACTTAACTTGCAACTGGTTTACATAGGAGCATTGTCTAGTTTGGAATATTCCATTCCAAGCCTCTTTAGTGTTGATATCTTTATGTAACTACGAAAGATATTATTTTATATTTGTATTGGTCAAACCTCGAGAAGGTTATTGTAATCTTATTGTATAAATCGGCTCAAAAGAAATTATCATTTTATTTTTATCTTTATTGTAAAAGTCAAAACAACCCTCTTAGGGTTGCGACTTTTCGGGAGTCAATTTATGTGTATAAATAGAGGTTGAGTTCCTCTCATTTCTATACACACACAACTCGCATTCTCTTATGTATTTGGAGCATAGCAAAGGAGGTATAGCACAAGAGGTCTTTGTTTCTTGGTCTTGGTATATTTGTGGAGACCTATAACATGACATTGTACTGGTTGAAGGAATCTATACCGAAGAATTGTTTGTTAGGTTTTCTCCCCCATGAGGGTTTCCCATTATATATCTTGTGTTATGTGACTGTTTATCTTTTAGTGATCCCATTACATGCAATTGTTAATGAATGGTAAAGAAGATAATTGTAACTTCTAAAATTATAGCATGGTATCAGAGAAGTCTTTAATAGAACACAGTTCACAAATATAGAAGAAAAAAAGGAGCCATTTTTCTTGATAGGGGTGGTTTCCGAACAAGAGAAGACCACCAGCAAGTGCACCCTAGTGGAGTGCATCTTTTCCCTGGATCAAATCTTCAAAATCCAGAATTTGTGATTTAGGGGCAGGATGACTACCAGAACCAAGTTTCATGAGAATTTGGAGGGAGATGGCAACTTCATATCATGGAGGTACATAGTATCCCTCCTCCTAGAAGAACATGATCTAGAGAAGTTCACTAAAGAAGAGGCTTCAGAACCAGAGGGAGATGAGGCTAAAGCAAAGCATAAGAAGGGTATGGTCAAAGCAAAGAGGATTATTGCAGACTCCATTAAGGACCATCTTATTCATCACAAATCTTAATTATCCACTCCAAAAGAAATGATGGATGCCTTGACCCAATTGTTTGAAGGAAACAACATCAACCGAAGAATGACCTTAATAACTCAATTAAAGAACATGAGGATGCAGAATTCAAAAACCATCCACTCTTACTTCTCAAGAGTGAACCAAATCAAGGAGCAGATAGAAGCCATTGGTGATACAATGAATGAAGAAGAAATGGTGATGACCACCTTGAATGGCCTCCTAAGGTCATGTGATCCATATGGATTTTGATGGCCTCCCACCTGTTCCAACTAGTTTAGTTTGGCAGTTTTTTTTCCTAGTTTTTGGGTCCCTGACTTGTGGGGCCGTTTTGAGGCCCTAAACATCGTTTTTAGGGCTCTCTATAGTCCAAAATGACCTTTCATTGATAGCAGCAAAATGTGTAGTCCTCGGATAGACCTTTCCAATGGGCTATCATGCGCCTAAAACAGAGATCACATGCAAAAGTTACGACCCTGAGAAGTTGATGTACTAACTTACCCAAACGGAGCACACATGACTTTTGACGCTTCATCTCCTAGGGTTACGTTTTTGGATGTCTAGGGTTTTTGACATTCATGTTTATTGTAAAAAGGCCATCAGAGCCTTATTGTAATCATCTTCTGGAAATGATCACATTCGTCACATCTCTTCTCAGAGATAAGCCGCCACCATTCCAGCAAGCTTGTTTCTCGCTGCAATTTACAGTTTTAGCTTATTTCCTTATTGAATAGAAAACTAGTTTTATTATATCTCTGTTATTTTGTGTTAATAATATTTTAATAATATGTATTCATTTTGTTCTGCTCATAAAATCCGTATCAGTGGTATCAAAGTGGTCTGCTCCTTGTTGTCTTAATGCATGTCCCCAACGAGGTCAGGGTACAAAGAATTGAGTCTCGAGCTTGTTTCTCTTGAGAACAAAGGCTCTTGCATGCCCAAATGACCTCTCGTGGTAGGAGAAAATAAAAATGGCAGGACATGAGATCCTTTCAAAATGTTTCTTGAGGAATCCCTCATGCAACACAAGAATGATATGATGGATAGTTTCGTGCAAATCCTTCGGCGGCTACCAACAGGTGATGCATCTTCCTCGAGCGGAGGCGTCGCCCCCTTCAAGGTACAAATCAACTTCGATATTCCTATATTTGAAAGTTAGATAGACGCAAATGTTGTAGACAAGTGGTTGAATATACTAGAAGGGTATTTTTATGTCCATAACTTTTCAAATGGAGAAAAAAATACTTTTGCGCTCCCCAAAGTCGTTCCCCATGTCAAACATTGGTGGGAAACTTTCTATGAGCAAAAGGAAACAGAGGAACCCTCATTATTTACAGTCAAGGCCACCTGGGAATCCTTCAGGGATGCTATTAAGGAACAATACTACCATGTCAAAAGTTATGACGACTTGTATACCAAATGGACCACATTGCGGCAAGAAAGAGACCAAGCAGTGCCAAATTTCACGAATATATTCCATACCGTACGCACCAAGTTGGGTATCAAATATTCAGAGTGACATCTCGTGCTCAAGTATCGTGGTGCTCTGCATAGATACATTCAGACCGAAATGGAATTTATGAACATCTCGTCCTTAGGAGCGACCTATCGATATGACGTCAAAGTCAAGCAAAATCTCAAACAAAAGACACGAAAATTTGGGCCTGGGAACCCCTCGCAGCAAAAACCAGGAAAGGGCGGCCCCAACCTACAAAACAAAGGATAGAGAAAAGATGGAAAGTATCAGGACAACCAATGCAAGCTGCAAGCAAAGAAGGATAGCAGAAAGACAAAGAAGGATACCAGGAAGTGGTGTGACTTCCATAAGAGCCCTCGGCATAACACTATTGATTATCACTCAAAGTAGTCGTTGGTGACTGAAGTGAAAGCCTATGAATCAGATGTGGGTTCTAACTCTGAGTTAGAACCAGAAAGGGGAAGACGGATCATTGACGTAGAACCCAGTGCCACCATTGCTACAACCAAGCTCCAGCCCGGTGAACTAGACGAGCCAAAAGAAGGCGAGCTCCTTTTTCCATTCGCAGATGTGGGTAAAAGGCACCCCACTGCACTTCATCGTTGATAGCGGTAGCCAGAAGAACCTTATCTCAGCAAAGGTCGTCAAGCGGTTGGCCCTGCCGACAACGCCGCACCTGCAGCCCTACACCATTGGATGGCTCCACTAAGGAAGCGATCTCCGCATTAGCCAATAGTGTCGACTGTCATATGGCATCAAGCCCTTCAAAGACGAGGTATTGTGCGATGTTTCTCCTCTCGAAGTTTGTAATGTTCTTTTGGGCCAACCTTATTTATGGAAACGTCATGATGTATACAAGTCTAGGCCTCATAGTGTTATTATTACTTTGAACAGGAAATTGTACAGGATACCCAAGGCAGTCCCTCCTAGTGTTATTTCCTTGATCTCTACTAAGAAATGCAGGAAGGTCATCTCTCAGACCGGGAAATTTGTCTTGTTCGTGATTCATCTCAGAGTAAGCGAAAGATCGCAGCCACATTCAGGGCCTTCGTAGTCGATCTCTCCACACAACAAAAGAAAATGGATAAGGTCGTGGAAGAATACTCAAATATATTATCCTCTCCTATCGAGGTACCTCTGCACTTCCAGGTCAAACATCCCATCGATATGACCCCAGGCACACCACTACCCAATGGGTCGGTCTACCGTCGTTCTCTATTAGAAAAAGAGGAAATCAAGAGGCAGATCCAAGAACTTCTCCAAAAGGGGCACATATATCCTAGCTCATTGCCTTATGGGAGCCCAATCGTACTAGTGCAGAAGAAAGACGGGACCTGGCGACTATGCATTGATTGTCGGGCCCTGAATAAAATCACAGTCTGGAACCGGTACCCAATTCCCTGAATTTACAATCTCCTTGATCAGCTCACGGGGGCCAAATAATTCAGTAAGATTGATCTGAAGTCTAGCTAACACCAGGTCCCAATAGAACAGACAGATGTATGGAACACCGCCTTCAAGTCAAAAGAAGGTCTTTTTGAATGGTTAGTCATGCCCTTTGGTTTGACAAATGCTCCAGCAAATTTTATGTGGATGATGGACGATATCATGTGACCTTTCACCAGTACTTTTGTAGTGGTGTATCTGGATGAAATCCTCATGTACAACAAGACTTGAGTGGAACACTTGCATCATAGTCAACAAGTTCTGCACACCCTGCGGTAACACAAACTAAATGCAAACCTAGAAAAATGCTCCTTCGACACAGACAGGGTCCATTACTTAGGATACATTGTTGATCAGCATGGTGTGCATGTGGATCCAACCAAAATCTAGGTCATCTGTGACTGGCCAGCCCCAACCACACTCACTGAGCTTCAGAGCTTCTTGGGCCTCGCCAATTTCTATCACAGGTTCATGTTGGGATTATCTCATATCGCATGGGCCTTCGGCCAAGTAACCAGGAGTGGCGGTAAGGAAAAATTTGTGTAGGTCCTGTCCCAACTACAAGCCTTCAATGACTTGAAGTAGTGTTTGTTCTCATCCCTAGTACTTTCATTATCGGACCTACAGCATCCCTTTGAGATCGAGACAGATGCTTCAGACTATGCCGTGGGCGTCCTTCTCACTCAACACGCCCCCTCGTGGTGTAGCATAGTGAGACACTATCAAATGTTGTCCATAAGTACCCTACTTATGACAAAGAAATGTAATCCATTGTGAAAGCCTGCCGCCAATGGAGACATTGCATTCTGAGGAAGGAGACATTCATCCACACTGATCACAAGCCACTACATTTCATGCAGAACCAAGGAAAATTGCAGAATGACCACCATCAGAAGTGGTCCACATACTTATAGTAGTTCCACATCAACATAAAGTAAAAAATAGGAAGTACTAATCGATTTGTTGATTTCCTCAGCCGACCTCCAGTCGCGACACTCACCATGGTCCTAGACTCTTGTAGCCATGAGACTGTATATTTTAACCTTGTACAATATTTACTGCAAACAGAGTTTCAGTAAAAGAACAGAAAAGATACAATGGAAAATACAAACATTACATAGAGATTTTTTCCCCTGGAAACCCAAACCGGGAAAACCAGCATATTCTATATTCATTCATAGTGATACATTGTTTACAATACAATATGCATATAGGAGCTAGCGGCATCCAAAACCCTAACCCAATGACCTGGATTAGTCAACAACCCTAATTCCTTAACTGGAAATAGAAAACCATCAGTAAAAAACCATGTGCCAAAAAACCACCTAAATATGTGACACGTTTCCTAAGGCAAAAAAAAAAATTCTCGTGCAAAGAATATAACAATTAACCAGCATTCTCCCACTTGTTGTTTTCTTTGCATACAAGGGGTTACAGGGTTACATAGTCAACAATCCAGGGCAACAATTCCCATGGATACTCTACACCAAGAGAACTTCTCAGTGTTCACTCATTTTGTTAATGAGTCTGCAACATTCTTCAAAGTGTCCACCTTCATCAGCAATACTTTCTTTTCTTCAATCATGTCTCTCACAAAGTGATATTGAATATCAATATGCTTTGTCTTTGAATGATAATACGGGTTTTTCAGCAGAAAAATTGCACTTTGACTATCACACTCTATCCTTACATCTTTTTATTCCAACCCAATACCTGAGCACAATTTTTGTAACCATACTACTTCCTTACTTGCATGAGAGGTTGCCATGTATTCAGCTTATGTAGTTGAAAGTGCCACTACAGCTTGTATTTTTCTCATCCAACTTATTGCTCCTCCAAACAGGTTAAACACATACCCACTTGTAGATCTCCTACGTTCTAGATCTCCAACACATACCCACTTGTAGATCTCCTATGTTGTAGATCTCCTATGTTGTAGATCTCCTACATTCTAGATCTTCCTTCGTAGCACAATACATATCTAGCAGTGCCACACAAATACCTGAAAATCCTTTTTATTGTTGTCCAATGCTCCTTCCTTGGTTTTGACATATACCTGCTCAAAACTCCCACTGCATGTGCAATGTCCGTGTTGGCCCTTGATCCAGTTTTGAGAGATCCTTGGTCAAGTTTGACCTATTTTGGGACTTCGACAGCCTGTCGAAGAAGGAGTGCATATCAGCCCATTTTTGGGTCCTTTTTGGGATTTGGGAATATGTAACGGGTATGGGATGTCGGCCCATGGGTTTACCCATGTTTAGGCCTATTTTGTAAAGTATAAATAAGTAGCTAGGCGATATAATTAGCATGGCCGATAAGCTAAGTGCAAGTGTGGTTTTTAGATGTTCTATTCATATTGTGAGAAACTTGTAGAGCTAAGTGCAAGTGGTTGTAACAGACTGTGAAAGGCTTTGTGCTAGACCTAGTTCGAGGAAGGAGGATCTGGAGAGGTGCGCGCAGATCTCATGTCCTATGCGGAGTAGGGTTTTTGTGGCTCTGTGCATGTAGAGGACTGATTGAATCTAATAAAGAAGAAGAGTTGGTGGATGTAGCCCCAAGGTGGGGGTGAACCATGTAAATACTGTGTTATTCCGCTTTGTGTGATGTGTTGGTGTATTTATGTGTTATTTGTTAAGTGCTTGATATCGATAGATAGATAGATTTTTTTATGCTTTGTGCTCATGATGAATCTGGATGCTAGATCTGACATAGGTGAATGTGCTTAGTTCTTGAATCTGCTAGATCTGATCCATTTATTCATGCTAAGTGCTTAAATACATTAGATCAGGGTGAATGTTGTGATGCTCTATTTTCTCTACAGACTAGATATTGGTTAAATAATGATGAACTAATGGTGCTAAGTTCTCTATTAA
>ML821834.1:91263-101557 GCA_009831015.1 Picea engelmannii | reverse complement strand
CAATTTATGAATCTCCATAAACTTGAATTTTTGAGATGTGCATCTGAGAAGCTATTATCAAAGTTTCCCATACACCCAACAATTCAGCCCTTGTGTTTGTTCCTAGACCACAATTCAATGTCCAGTTGATTTTCAAGTGTTCATTTAACCATAATACCCCTCTAGCGCCACTAAGTCCTCCATTTGAGAGAGCTACACCATTGAACCAACCTTTTGTGACATGGTCCTTTTGTACTTCCTTTATGGGTCTGTCCACTTTTAAATTTTGTTTTTTTGTAAGACTTCCTACACCTCCAAGTTCTCTAATGATCACTATGTGAACTGTCGGGCTTTTATTTTCTAACATAACCTTATTTCTTTCTAGACAAACTTACCAGCTTATGATGGTAGGCGGTGTGGGGTAATTTGCATTTTGTGAATTCCATCTATCATAGCAGTCTACCAATGTGGATCCTTCCTAGGATGAGGTAATAGAAAGTGCTCTTTTACCTCTTTCCCATAATTTCTTAGTGAAGGAGCAATCTACAAACAGATGAAGAACATTCTCCCTCGCCTTTAGGCATAAGTGATAAATGTTTGGCCCAATCCGACCTTTGTGTTGAAGATTGTCCCACATAAGTATTTTACTATCCACAGATAACCAGGTTAAGAGTTTATTTTTGAGAGCACAATCCCATGTACATAATTTCTTTCGCCAACCACCAATAGGATGTTGCCAAAGTTTGTTGGCTAATGCTTTGTAGACATTTTTCACTGTAAGAAAGCCCAAATTATCTCCTCCTGTCCATATTAGCTCGTCTAGTCTGTTTAGAATTTGGACACCCTCCCCCATCAAGGACCTACAGAATAAGCCCTATTTCGTTGCTAGTGCACCTATAATACATATCTCCTCGCTATCGAGCCAAGAGGAGCAAATTGTACCTGGAGGAATGTTTCTGTTGACCTGGTAAAGAAAATGTATAGTTATTTAATTTAGAGTATCTACCATCTCATCTGAGAGGAGAGATTCATTTCCCATATCCAAGATCTAATCCTTGCCTATTAAGATCGAGTGTCAAGAACCCGGACTCCAACATATCCAATGTAATAATAGGTGTAAATATTTTAGCAAGTTCCTCTAGGTCTGTGAGGCCTGAGAAGTATGAACTGTTGTCGATCCGAGCCAGGTAGAAACCGAGCTGTAGGGTAGATACTTGTCCTTTATTACATGGTTATAGATGCCATATTTTAGTAAAACTCTCCATAAAGTATTTGCCAACAAATATACTTTGAAGAGTTGTAAATTTATTAACCCCCATCCACCAAAACGTTTTGTATTTGTGATAGAATCCCACCTGCAGAGATGTAAATGTTTTTTACCTCTCATGTCTGACCATAAGAAGGAGAAGATCAATTGTCTGATCCGATTGAGAACAGAGGCCAAGATATTTTCTAGGGCCATCCAATGCATAGGCTGGCTCTCTAGGACAACTTTTATAAGAACAAATTGCCCCCCTAGGGATAGCCAACGATTGCACCACTGATTAATTCTATTTTCAAACTTTGAAATAAGCAAACACCAATTTGCAGCCTTGTAATCGTCTGATTTTAAGAAGCAACCCAGATAGTTTAAACCATCCTCAAGATCAACAAAATTGTATGGAAAAAACACTTTGAAATTATCTACAACCTCCTATTGAACCCCATAAGTATAGAGGAGATATTTTTGTGGATTAACTTCTAAGCCCGACGCTTTACAGAATAATAATAAAATTCCTTCAATTGCCAACCATTCTATTGGTGAGGCATTTGAAATTATGAGGACATCGTCCACAAAAAGAAGATGTAGGATCTTGATAACTATGGAGACTTTGATCCCTAACAACTTCCCATCGACATGTTCCTTATTTAATGATAAGTTGAGTCCTTCCTTAAAAAAAATAAAAAGTAAGGGCAATAGTGGACAACCCTGTCTTAAGCCTCTACCACTCTAAAAGAAATATTTAGGCTCCCCATTTATCATCATTGCATAAGTGGCTGAAGTCACACAACTCAAAATCCAGTTAGTATTAGGAGGCCAAATCCCGATTGTAATAAAGACAATCTTAAAAAATCCCAATTTATTAAGTTATATCCCTTCTTAAGGTCTATCTTCAAAATCATAGATTTTAGCATTTTTGCCTTTATACTATGTAGGCATTCATGAGAAGTTCCTATAGAATCTAGTATCTGTCTTCCTTTTAGGAATCCCAACTGCTCATTAGAAATGGATCGAGACAGAATTGGTCTGATCCTATTTGCAATTAATTTTGCAATGATTTTATAACAAATATTACACAGAACAATTGGCCTAAAATCATCGAAAGAGGTAGGCTTATTTATTTTTGGGATAAGTGCAAGGAAGGTCAAATTTAAAGAGTTAATCACTTTACCTTTAATTCTAGAATCTTCAAATACTTCCAACAGGTCCTCCCCAACCAGTTTGAAGAACTGTACAAAGAATTCAACCGTCCACCCGTCTGGACCGGGGCTTTTATCAGTTGTGAACCCTTTTAAGACCTCGAGTATTTCGTCTCTAGAACATGGATTTTCCAACTTCCTTACATCCTCCTCATCAAAAGAACGAGGAAAGAGTTCAATGGTAGAACGCTGGTCAGCAATGACATTGTTCCCCTAATCCTCAAAAAAACTTTTGAAATGCCTAATTGTTGCACATTATAGATCCTCATGTCCTTAATGTTCTTGTCCATTTTCATCTCATATCTCCCAGATGTATTTGTTTTTCCTCCTCTTGCTAGCAAAATGGTGGAAATACTTTGTGTTTTTATCCCTGTTTTTTATCCAGATCTCCCTACTTCTTTGATGCCACAGTTCTTCTTCATCCAGTAGTAGAGTGTTTCATTTTTCCTCAATATTTTTTAAAACATATTCCAAGTCAGTGTTTAGTGTTCCTTTTGATCTGTGAGGCTCGAGAAGTAGGAACTATTGCCGATATGATCTAGGTATAAACTGAGTTGTAGGGTAGATACTTGTACTTTATTACACGGTGCCATATTCCATCTTTTAGTAAGACTCTCCATAAAGCATTTTCCAACAAAGATACGTTGAAGAGTTGTAAATTTCTTAACCCTCAACCACCAAAACGTTTTGGCTTTGTGATAGACTCCAACATGTAGAGATGTAAATGTTATTTACCTCTCATGTCTGACCATAAGAAGGAGAAGATCAATTGTCTGATCCGATTGAGAACACAGGCCGAGATATTTTCCAGGGCTATTGTTGAGTCTCCATTTTGACACTTATAATGCCTTATATTACCCTCTATATGAGCCTATTCTACCTATGCTATGAGTGTATACTTGACTGTTTCCTCTATAAATCCACTTAGTGACCTTGTTCATGTGCATAAGGGGTAAATTATGATTATGGCATGATTTGTTTAGTTTTTCTTGAGTTAATTTGATTTAATGTTTGATTTTGTATGATCCTAATCGTTTGAATATTAAGCAACATTGATCTGGTATTTCCTAGGTGACTAATATGGTACCAACATCTGTTCTGTGCTAATCCAGTACTCATGGTGTGACTGTGTGTATTCCGGTACTGAACACCTACCTACAAGATTTCGGTACCAACATTCCGGTACTAGATTTTCACCTCGATTTCTGGGCTGATGACAATGAAGCTCAAAATTTGGGGACATGGGTTTTGTCTAGAGTGGTGTTTTCATTCGGTATCATGGGCCAACATCTCAATATCGCATACATGTGGACCTCCAGCTCAGGGGGAACGATCCATCCTAAATCTTTGCCAATTTTCCAGAAATTCTAAGATCATGCCCAGATTTGTGGGAACTGCATTTCCTTGATTAGCTAATGGTTGTACTTGACCTCCATTGATGGAAAATGGTTTTGATTTGGATTGGATTGTCTAGATCCAAATTTGTAACGTAAAAATCATATAAATTGAGTGATGGCTAAGCCAAAAGGGAGAGAAATTGCTATGATGTAAGATTGGTTTTTGGAGAATGATATATATTGTTATGCTGGGAAATGAAATGCTGAGTTTCTATTCCACTTAATCAATTGAAGGATTGTAGATGCTATTTGTGCAATCTCTGGGTATGATTAGAATGCTTTAGTCTGCTATCATTTTAGAGGAACCTTGTTGGTTCAACAAGGGCCCACTATCCCAACTAAGGTAAACCTCTCTGTATATTCTTTGTCTGATTGTGTGAGTATTTAATAGGTATGTTTTGTCAATGTTTTTTTAAATGCATTGTAAATATTCAACACATAATCTCTTGCTTTTGAATTAGTGTGAGCAGTTAGTTTCCTTTCTTTTCTTGTAGGAAAACATTTAAGAATCTGATGTGTGGGATTGCTTAGTAAAAAAATATTGTTATTTTGAGTGTGAGACAATAGTGTTCTTAGTGGGTACATAAATAATAGGATTTCATATTTTTACTTCATGTTCCATAATGAAGCCTTTCAATTATATTGATTGTTTTTTGTACTACATAGGTTTGTTTGAATTACATGAAGCTGGAATTGATTTCGATTTCAAGAGTGATTAGAGTTGATTGCTATTTACTGTTTTGATTTCTACAGGGGACAAGCTTCTCAAATTCATCTCTTTTATTCATGAGCTTGGAATGAATAGACTTGTTTTTCTAGGATAAAATCTTTTTGATTGGTTGTTTGTGTGAAGAAGTTTCATTATCATTTTTCCTCTTCCAAGTTCAAGGGTGTTTGAAGTATTTAGAAATCTTAGAAACAGAGTTTGTATGTAATTAATTATTTCCTATATGCAACAGACTTAGGTAGGTTACTTGTTATCGGCACATATAGTGTAACAACTCTTTTGATTACGAATCCTAGATTGACATTTAAATGAGTGTAAGATATATATTGAACATATTTATACACCAATAGCCATCCAATACACATGCTGGCTCTCCAGGACATCTTTTATAAGAACAAATCACCCCCCAGGGACATCCAACGATTGCACCACTGATTAATTCTATTTTCAAACTTTGAAATAAGCCAACGCTAATCTACAACCTTGCAATTGTCTGATTTTAAGAAGTAACCCAGATAGTTTAAACCATCCTCAAGATAAAAAACATTGTATGGAAAAAATACTTTGAAAGTATCTACAACCTCATGTTGAACCCCATAAGTATAGAAGAGATATTTCTGTGGATTAACTTCTAAGCCTGACGCTTTATAGAATACTGATAAAATTCCTTCAATTTCCAACCATTTTGTTGGTGAGGCCTTTGACATTATGAGGACATTGTCCACAAAAAATAGATGTAGGATATTAATAACTCTGGAGACTTTGATCCCTGATAGCTTCCCATCAACCTGTCCCTTCTTAAATGATAAGTTGATTCCTTCCATTACAAAAATAAAAAGTAAGGGCGATAGTGGACAACCCTATCTTAAGCCTCTACCACTCTGAAAGAAAGATGTAGGCTCCCCATTTATCAGTATTGTATAAGTGGTTGAAGTCACACAACTCAAAATCCAGTTAGTAGTAGGTAGGCCAAATACTGATTATAATAAAGAAAATCTTAAAAAATCCCAATTTATGAAGTCATACGCCTTCTTAAGGTCTAGCTTCAAAATCATAGATTTTAGCTTTTTTGCCTTTATACTATGTAGGAATTCCTGAGTAGTTCCTATATCATCTAGTATCTGTATTTCTTTTAGGAATCCCAAATTCTCATTAGAAATGGATCGGGTGCTAGCAGGAAAAACCTCCTATAGCTACATGTAACACACCCACGATGGGGGATAAATAAATTTTTTTTTTCCTCAATTAGTCGAATCCTCCATCCATGGTCTCTAATCCTGGTCAATGGACCTTCAAAATTCTTGAGCTGAAGAAACTCTTTGGTTCCCTACTGGAATCTCTAAGAAATCAATCCAGGGGTATTTTTAAGACTTCACCCATGCGACCTAGCACCAGGCACAAGCTCCCTCCACGTGACCACTACCCATGACCAAAAGCCTAACTAAAAGGTGCGTCATGAAATCGCGTATCGGGTCCTTTTGTGTGAGTCACCTCGACTCTCCTGATCTCTACTCTCCCGACGAGGGTCTAACACTTGCTAGCTCCTCTTTCATACAACCACCGACTGTGACCAGGGGCTCAACCTGAAGTGCTTATCGGGACTACGCATTTCGCGAAGTTGGAGGGTCACTCATCTCTTGTCTCTCGATATCTCCTCGCCACAAATCAACGGTCCCAATTCTTCCACGATCTGATGGTCCAGATCACGTCGAGATTTCGTGTATTAGAACTCCCGATATGATTCACCTTCATTTTCTCGACTCCCGAAATACCGATTTCCCGATTGGAGAATCCTCTAGGAGCTAGCTCCTCTCGCTAGGCTCCTTTGATTGAGACGTTGGGCGATAACCTAGGGCCCAAATACCAAGCGCTTCAAGACTTCATGTTTCACGTCTCCCGAGGGAAGTTCACTTCTCCTCTTTGAAGTTCAATATGCAAACTCCCTCCAAGACCCAATATACGGTCCACACTCTCCCTTCGATCGACGGCTGCGATCAAATCGCGAGTTCGCGTCTCAGGTATTTGGATGTGAGTCCACCCTGACTCTTTCGATCCTCGATCTTCTGATAGAGTTAGATCAATGGTCCATGGTCTTTCGTGATGCAACGTTCCTAATCTCCTCTCTCGCAAATCGAGATTTTGTGTTTTGCAACTTTGGAGGTTGGCTTACCTCTGTTTCCTGATTCTCAATTTCCCAATAACCATTTTCCAGATGAACAATCCAGATCCCTCCTTCGATCAACGACTGTGATCCTTTTGTGAACTTGGACTTCATGAGTTCTCACGAATCCTATCTCTAACTTCCCAAGTTGCAAGTTAGTGAAAAACTGATCTTTCGCCATGCATCCCTTCTCAATGGATCGCTAGGATCCTTTCAAAAACTCGAACTTGACGAGTTTGTTCTCTTGTGCAACTCCAAAAAGGTTAAATCTTGTGCACTTTCCTCTAGATCCAACGGTTGTTGGTCCACGTGATTTGATCTAACTGTTGAGATCTGATCTCCTCTATGCTCGTTCCTCGTCGTTTGGACTCTGATCTGATGGTCCAGGTGGGTCCCGATAGATCCTAGGATCTAAGGCCCAGATCACATCATGATTTCGAATTTTAGAGGTTTAGTTGCACCAACACACGATTCACTCGTCACACGAACTTTGAACTCACTGATCCGACAGTTGATGTGGGTCCTGATAGATCCTTAGATCTACGGCCCAGGTCACATCGTAATTTCAGGTTTCAGAATTCAAAGGATTCGTCCCTTTCACGATGATTATCAACATTCATCGGACCTACGAAGGCTGAAGAATTCAAGGTGATAACTCCTGCGTTCCTTCCTCAAATCTAACGGTTGTGATAGACCTCAGATCTTCCTGAACGGATCTCATCTGTTCAACTTCCAAACGAAAGGATACTCCCTTTCAATACTTGAATTTCTCGCTATCCCTCCTGAGCTTCGTCAGTTATGAAGGATTTAAGAGCATTACACTCTTTCTCCTAGACTTAACACATTGAGGGATCTTTGGCACAACTATTGCGCTCCTTCATCAAGTCTAGGACTTAAGTGGTTCTAGGTTTCTTCTTACCTCGCAGAGAGTTGGTTCATATCTGCACTACATCTCCTGAGCATTATTTACCATTTTACTGTCACACCACATGCATTCACACTATGATCCCGTGCCTTCGTATATTTTGCATACTTATCCCCTTTTGATTCTCCATCACGATCTACACTGATTGGGTACTCCATCATGATCTACGTTGATCTGGTACTCAACCCTAGATCCTCTTTCTATGCCTCATATGCCCTAAAGAATTGTTTTAAGATAGCATGGGGCCCAGGGGTTGACAGGCATGAGCCCATATTTCACTTATACAGGGAAACAACAAAATATCAATCTTGTAGGGAAAAATATGAACAGGTCGGTTGGGTCCCATTTTTGGGGAATTTTAAAGGCCATCATGAAAGAGTCTCTCTTTCTTTTGTGCAAACATATGATGGAGAAAGTGTGCAGTTTGGAGATATGAAGTTGACAATTTCGAAGGCCACCATAGCAGAAGCTATAGGCCTCCCTTCGTCTAGGGAAATACTTCAAGAGGGTGATTGTTGACAGGAAGCTTGGTCAAAAATTTCTCAAGCCAAAACATCAAGACCCCGATTGGACTAAGGGCATTCCTTTAAGCTACATCAAAGAGGAATATTGGATGATGCTCATGAGTTTGCATATATTTCTCACCTGTGAAGGGAGGTATGCAATAACCTTCATTTACCATTTGAAAGTTTTATCACACTTTGAAGGGGGGCCACAAATTGATTTTCCTCACTTCCTATGCATGAGTTTAAATAAAATGGTGAGAGTGAAATCAACTTCCAAGAAACCTGAAACTAGCCTCCATCACCATGGACTAATAAAAATTTTGGTTGTCCATGCCTTGAGGACACAAGGTGCTAGTTGGAAGCAACTAATCCAACATAATTTTTCTCAAGAAGTAATGTCCAAATCTGTAGAGGAATAGGAAGTAGGAAGACATAGTGAGGGATCCAGTAGAAAGGAAAAGAAAGATAGAGGGAAGGAATCAGGAGGTCAAGAAGCCATAGTTACACCCAAATAATCCCAACCTATTGAGGGATTGGAGAAAGGAAAGTATGTTGTAGGGAAACCTACTACATCCATTAAGAAGAAAGCCACCCAATCTCAGAAAATAAGTCCAACCTCGATTCCAAAAGCTAAAAGACATAAGGACTTTGATCTAGGGGAACAATCAGATAGTGCTCCTGAAGCAACCGTTGAGTTATCACCAGAACCAGCCAGCCAGTTGGAAAAGACCCATGACCTCAACATGAAAAGAAAGAAAAGGGATCAAAAGGAGAGTGTGTCAGCAGAACCCATCATAGAATGACTCACCACATCTAAGAAGGAGAATCCTGCCTAGTCTAAAGTACCTAGCCCAGTCTCAAGTCCTAAATATCAACTGTCACAGAGTAAGAAACGAAAGAGGAAGAAGACATATCAACAAGAGATTTCACATGATATCCCTGAGGCAAATGTTGAGCCCCCTCAAGAATCGGTTAAGGAGTTGGAAAAGACCTCTGAGGTAGTTATTATGTCTCCTCAAAAACCGGTTAGTGAGTTAGAAGAAACTCCTTAGATGACAAGTGGAAACAAAGGGAAACTCAAAACAGGGAAGGCTCGAAAGAAGCAAATTTCCGAGCCTACACCTCAATATTCCAGAATGGAGATAAAGACTTATCAGCAAGGGTAGACTCTAGGACCCAAACTTCATCCCTTCAAGATAAAAATCAAATCAACACAGGAGAAACAAGTGTCCAGGCCTATAACTTCCATTAAGATGAAAAAGAGGAAGTTTTTTTAGGATACTTCCACCCCCATCAGCAAATCTGAGGAAGTCTCATTTTCTATATGAAGGACCACCAGAAGCATGGCCAAGTAGAAAATAGTTCCACATATGCCTTCTCTTCAAAGAGAGCCCATTGATATCCCGAATTCTCCAAAAGAAGAAGGTGGCTAAGGAGATACGATTAGTGAGACAGAGGGGTTGGTGACAGAAACTTTGAGGGGGTCAAGAAAGGAAAAGGAAGCCTAAGAGGAGGTGATTAAGAAAACAACCACATCTAGTCTAGACAAATCTCTAAGAAAACAACAATTGATAATGAAGATTGGGAAGCTGAAACAAGAAGTTGCAGAGTACCAGGTATTGGATAGGCACATTAAGGCAGAGAATGCACAATGAAAAGAAAAGAATGCAAAGGTCTCTTCTAAACTCAACAAAGTCTCACGATTGATCCAATACACCAGAGTAATTAAGAAGGAAATGAGGAGCGAAGCTTCTAGTTTTAACATCCTACAACCAGAGAAATGATGGGGAATGGTTCAATTTTGCAAAAAGTTTTGAGTATCAGTTTTGATGTTGTTTCATGAGGACATGCAATGACTTTAGCATGGGGGAAATGTTGAGTCTCCATTTTGACACTTCTAATGCCCTATATTACCTTGTATATGAGCCTATTTTGCCTATGCTATGAGTATATACTTGACTATTTCCTCCATAAATACACTTGATGACCTTGTTCATGTGCATATAGAGGTAACTTATGATTAAGGCATGATTTGTTTAGTTTTATTGAGTTAATTCGATTAATTGTTTGATTTTGTATGATCCTAATCGTTTGACTCCTAAGCAGTTTGATCCAGTACCTCAATATTCTGGTACTATA